>PVJA010014278.1:0-47727 GCA_004027025.1 Myocastor coypus
AAATAGCCAAAGTCCTCGCATGGGCCTACACATATCCCAAAGTCTAGATATCCTTCATTTTGTGACCTCTTCTTCTGCTTCTTTTACTTTGATGTATTTTACTCGCACTGCCCTGGCTGCTGGACTATAAAACTCGTCCCCTGAGCCTCCAACTAGCTCTTCCCTACTTGCTGCCATTGCTCACACTTAGTGCTTTGCCCCTCTATGGTTCGCTTCTGATCTTCTGGCTAATCGCCAGTCAAGTAATTATATAACCGATTTGTGACTCATATCTGTTGTCTGTGGCCCCACTGGAATATGAGTACCAAGAAGGCATTTTCTTTTTCTTTCCTTTTTTTTTTCTTTCTTTTGGCTATACCATAAAAACTGAACAACGGGGCCAATGCTGCTTGTTTGCTCTTGCTGTTCTGTGACTATTTGTACAATGAGTGCTATGCTCCTTCCCAATAAGTCTCATGAGAAGTCTTGTGTGATATTTGCTAGTAGTTATGTAGAACTTTACCAACTCAAGAAACTTCTCCTGACCATTTCTGTCCTCAGAGAGTGTCTTTATTTCTACTAGTGAAATTTTACCCATGAAATAATTACCACTCTTTTTAGATATACTTCTATTTCTAGGATAAATGTGTTGCATTGATTAAAAAAAATGGGTCACATTACTGAATATTTTCACTGACTATTACCTATCATATTACACAAAGACAGATTCACTCAAAACCTTGAAACTAAACCTTTCTTACCAACATTGCATTGCTTCTGAAAAATCATCTGCTCTCGTGTAACAGATACTTCTTCTAACACCCTTTTGCAGCAGTTGGGTGTACTCAGGAAATTCACTTAGTTCTCTGAACCTGAGAATTATTTATACATGGGAAGACCTCCACCTGTTACATTTTAAATACATTAATCACTGAGACTTCATTTATGAGATCACAATCTTGTTAGTCATATCTCCCAAATATTCTATGAAAAAATTATTTTTATTACTTCTCAATTTTACAGAATAAAAGTTGATTAATAACTGACTCATCCATGAGTGGTTAGGAAGGGCATACCTATACAGAAAGGTAAAATAGATATTGCTGCAGGAGAATAAAAAGGGGATCTAGTATATACCAAATGTGTAAAATAGTATATATATATATATATTTTTTTTTTCACCATTAAAAACATTTACTTTTCAGTGATTAGCATTTGAAATTTACTCTAGGGGCTTTTTATATGCTTTCAATTGTTGTGGTCATTTTTTCCATTAAAAACCTTTGGAGATTTCTGATTGAGTTCTGTCAGAGTCATGAATACTGTTAAGGTCTCCATTAAAGCTGGTTCAATATTCGCTCAAAATATGCCAGAGGAAAAAGTTATACTGTTGCTGAATGAAAATATATATTAAATAAGTATTTTATATTTAAGCAACTAAAAGATCTTGACTGACTAATAGCTAAAAAGTAATGGACCACCAGCTGGGAATTTGCATGCTGACATCAATATGACCTGGCCAGTCCTCCAACTGAAAGGAATCATTCCGGGCACAGCTAGGGAAGTGTGATAACATTGCTAACCTTGTGCTCTTTAGAGTTGAAAAGCTGAGTCAAAATTTTAATCAACTACTGTGAGTAGAAATAGAAAATGTACATTTACCATAGATAGATATGTAGACATCTACTCTCATGTTATAGATTGCAATTTAAACATAGTCATTTCTCTTACCCTGTAAGAGATGCCCTATATAAAGTTTTGAGCACAAGTTTTGAATTTTCATTCATCTCGATGCAGAACTTCTTTAATTTCTCACAAATATAGCCATTCTCTAGACAAGTTTTATTAAATGTGGTCCACACTTAAGTTGTTTTAAAAATATATTCCACCTGAATATTATTGGTATTGAAGAAGGAGAGTTTATTAAGTGTAAGTGATAGAGGAAAAAAATAACCAACTAGAAGACTATTCAACATTCTTATTGGATTTATTAAAACTACATATAGAAAGCCTTCATTTTTATGTGTCTTTTGGACTGTACATATAAGAATTATGTATTATTTTATATTTTCTTAAGTTATCTACTCTGACTCAAAGTTGATTAATTTTGAAAACATTGCATTAATATTAAAGAAAAACCTATTATTTTCATTCAATTTGTTACTTGCGTGATATCTGGAAAATACCAAACTAAGCTAATGTAATTTTTGATTTACATATTCTCTTGATGGCTGTAAAATGAAGCTATAAGAACATAGCAAGAGGAAAAGATATTTAACACCTTTATTAATTTGCATTTTATTATATAAATAACAGAATAATTACAGGAAGGCATTAGCCAGGCAAGTTTGTCATAAATAATTTAATGGTCATATTTACCAAAAATAAACTCTGAGGAATGTTTGTTTTGCTAGGCACCATTTCATGCAAAGCCACATTTCTGAAAGTGTATATTTTCATAGGAAATTAAACAAGCTTCTAAGTGCAGACGCCACGGGAATCTATTTGAAACTAAATATTTCTTAAATTCACCTTTGTGTTAAGAGGATGAAAATCACCTTGCGAATTTCTGGGATTATGGCTTCTCTTAGGATTTCTAAGTGAGAGGTGAACGTATGAGTTGCCATGCAGGAGAGATGCTTTGGAAAAGATGACATTGCCTTTCAAATGCTGGAAGCTCCTCAAATAGGGTCTTGTACAATCCAGCAGCATCGCCTTAGAAAATAAAGCGTGAATTTTATGCCCAGAGTCCACTGAGAGTGGTCAAAAATACGGGGTAACACAGCACTGTTTCAGATGTTTTGTGCAATCCATGAGAGCCTAGGCATCAAGCATTTTCAAAGAAATTCCTGTGAAGCGCCTTGCTTCCAGTGTCAGTTATCGAAGTTGAGTGGAACAAATATGCAATGTAACTGTATTCATTTAGCTTGAATATATGAATTAGTTCCTGCTGTTTTAACAACTATCCAGCCTGAGGTTCTTAGAATTAAGTGATGAACGCCAAGTGAGAAATATAGTATGTTGGTAATCATTAGCATTTTATTGACCAGTTTGGAATCTGAATAAAACTGAAATCAAGCACATGGTTATTTGAATTGTAAGTCAGGAAGAGAGAGAAAAGAAGAGAAGATATTTCCTCCCTGGCACTATTAATTCTTTTCAAGTGATTAATGAGGAATATTAACAGGAAGTCATGGAATAACTCACCTGTCAGATTTAACATTCACCCTCAAAGGGCACAGAGCAAAAATTCAATTATTGTACTTGTAGAAGCAGTCTACTCCTCTTGTTTTTTTTTTTGTTGTTTTTTTTTTGTTGTTGTTGTTTGTTTGTTTTTTGTTTTACCTAAAGACTAGTGTTCTTAACCAGAATTTAAATGGGTTAAACTAATGATCTTTAATAAAAATTGTTGTATATTTGTTTGTATGTCTGTTATAAGATTTTGCAATATATTTGAGATTCTGTTTCCCCTAGATGTTTAAAGTTCATAATTAATACCTTTTGTAATCATGATTTGTTTATCTTAGGAAAGCACAGAGGCATACCAGGGAGTCTCCAGCAATTTCATACTTTGTCAAAGTCAGAAATCCTAGGTTTTAAATCCTTGAGGTGAAGGTCAGACTATGCCAATTTTTAGCTTAATTAGACAGAAAAGGAAAAGAAAAACAAATGAAAGAAAAATGTGGCAAGGAGCAGAGGCCAGGAATTAATAATGAGTACTTCTGCTCGTTAACAATGTTACAAGAGTCCACTTCGTACAGGTACTCTGAACAGAAGATATGACTCTCATTTTTGAAGAATAAAAGGAAATGAGATAAGTGAACCCCACAGTAACTAGATGGACAGCTTGTATTCCCAACACAGGGAAGATGTGAGCAGCACCGTATTTTTCATTCCCTCCTGAATGCTCCACATGTTAAAAAAAAAAAAAAAAAATTCTGCTCACTATACAGTAGCTCCTTAGAGTCCATGCTGTGGAAGCTACTTCAGGCCAAGCTAGGATGCTGTGCAGAGGACTGGGGTTAGGTACTGCTATCTGTTATGCCTTGGCTAGCGAAGTGTAGCAGGATGTGTTTTTAACTCTCTTATGCATTTCTTGCAGTGTCACAGTCCTCCAGAAAGACCTGGGCTGCCGCAATAACAGTTCCGGTCCTGGGGAAGCCAGTTCTGTACTAGGAGGCTGACTTCCACTGGTAGCACCATCGAGCTTCCAGTGCTACAGGAATGAGTAGATATGGCTAATGGAAGACCCCAGCAACAGGTTACTGAGGAAAGGAGAGAAGAGTAGAAGCCTTCCTGAGTCCTTCTGCTCAGTATCTCTGGCAAGCGTTAGGATGTGGGACAGAGTTCCTTAGAAAGGGGAACTTTCCTGAGATGAAGGCTTCCTCCATTCGTAGCTGTTCCCTTGCTGATTTTCTTTTTCCTTCTTCTCTTTCTTTCTCTCTCTCTCTCTCTCTCTCTCTCTCTCTCTCTCTCTCTCTCTCTCTCTCTCTCTCTCTCTTTCCTTCCTTCCTTCTACTTAAAATCTAATTTAGGACTTCACACTTGCCAAGCAAGTGCTGTTGCTGAGTTTCATTAACGCATCCCACGCACCCCACCCCTTTCTTCTGGGCCTGCTGTGATCACCTGCTCACACTTGGTCTTCATTACCTTCAGCATTTCTTATAGCAGTATGTCAATCACGAGGCACACTCATACTGAAATTAGTTTACAGAGCATTTTTTTTTTTTTGTCTTTTTGAGACAGGGTCTCACTATGCAATTCAGGCTGGCTTTGAGCTTACTTTTGTAGCCCAGGCTGGTCTCGAACTCTCACCGATCCTCCTGCCTCAGCCTCCCAAGTTACAGAGCATTTTTTAAAGTGCACTGTTTACCAAAGGACAAAGTCAAACGTAAAGAAAAAGAAGTACCACTCCTAGGGGTGAATAACTCAAAGAAGAAATTTTGTATTCAGCCTGGAGAAAGACAGCTTGTGCACAGAACAGCATGTGTAGAAGTGACAGAATGAAAGGTAATAGAGCGAGGAGAAAAGAGAATGGTCCCTCCCTCACCCTCTCAGCCTCAGCTCCACTGCCAACACACCCTACTAGTTGCAATAATCAGTTTGGGGGGGGGGATAGAAGCTATTAATGATGAGCAAGCATGAAAAGAGGAGACTGAAGGCACGCAGAAGAGATGGCATGTGGCCACCTTGTCCCTCCAGCACAAATATCTGCTTCTGTAAGCATTTATCAATTACCTTTTTAAATTCTCTTAAGATTTTTTCAAAGTCTTGAAAAGCCAAGTCATGTGTATCACGAACATGGTTTCTCAGTATGATGCTGGGACTGAAAAGTTCATCTGTTACCAACTGAGAATATGAGAAGTCTCCCGTTCTACATAGCCACAGGTGGACAGAGATAATGGCCAATTATGAAAGCGGAAGAAGTTCAAACAAAAACGCACTATGTGACAGTTTCTATTCTGTTAAGGGAAGAGGGGTAGTTAGGAAGGGGGCAAGCTCAAGGCCAGTGAGAGAGAATGCGGCTGGGACTTCTAACATTCAAGATTCTTCAGCATACTTTTTCATTTTATTTTTTTTAAAATTGTATTTGGTTGTTATAGGGTCTCACGATGCAACTTGGATACATGGTGATCCTCTTGTTTCCTTCAGCCTCGCCAGCATTGGGATTACAGCGTGTGCCGCGATACCAGCGCTGTGGCGGGATCAGTCCACCCTGGAGGCTGGGCTGGCCCAGCATGCAGTACTTAAGAACTACGTTCACTGCACTTGCCTAAGCTCGCTTAAGCAAGCGCTTTAGTCTGCTGAGCTATCTTGCCAGCCCTGCGACATATTTTTGTTGGAGGCTGCCCTTCCCCTCATCCTGCCTTCCCAGTCCTGTCTTACAGAACCAGTCTTTTCCCACATGAAAAAATAATCCAACTTCAAGTGTGGTTGCCTGTTGCAAATACTTGAAGAGTGAGTTTCTTTTCTATATCTGTCTCAGCAGCTCCTTGACTCTGTGGCCAAAATGACAAACAGATCCAAGATAAAACAGGCAGATAAATCCGGTCCTCCTCTAGGTGATTGCTTCTGTCCTAAGACAGTTTTTAGGTATTACAAACTCTTTTTTTAACCAAAGCTTTAAGAAATACATTGTTGAAGTCACCAAAATTCACATACAGTGCTACAGAGATACTTCTTTGTAAGACAGTGAATCTGGCTCGGAACCACTTAGGCTTCCTAGTAGAAATAATGGGGCCTCACAGTGACAGCACAACGTGGGAATAGAATCTTTAGAGTTACAGTGGGCACAGTTACCATTATTATCCACAAAAGTCTAAGTTATGGTTAATGATTCTCAGGACTCCTAAGAATAAAATAGTCAGATCATCATAATGTGTTGCTTAAATTATGTAGATAGAAAAATTCCTGGTCCTCTGAGCAAAAAAGCAACACCTGAAGCACTCATAGGGTTCAGAGACACTAATTCAATTCTGAAACTTAGACTGTCACTTGGAACCCAAATGACTTAATTGGCAGAGACACCAAACTCTTTTGGTGAAAGACCCCCCCCCAAAGAAAAACTTTGCTATGTATGTTAATATCTCTCACATTCTTTCCAGAGGCTACCTTCCCTTAATAATGCCAATGAGAAAGAGCAAATATTCAGCATTTAAGTTTTTATTAGGGCTCTGAGGGAACCATGTCACCCTGTGATCTTCTAAGGAAGATCAGGTGAAAGATACTGCCTTGGTAGTGTCACCTACAGTAAACTCATTGGAACTGCTTTTCTCTCATCTCTCTGCCATAACATATTTAGAGTAAGTTACATATGTACCAAAAGTTACTAAATGGTACATCTACTGATGGATTCATCTAAGAAATGAAGCTTATTTGCAAACCTGTCTCCCACTTTTCTCTCATGATGACCCAGGTTACTAAACTAAATCTTTTTTTTCTTTCTTTTTTGAGACAGGGTTTCATTGTGCAGCTCAGGCTGGCCTTGAGCTCACTTTTTTAGCCCAGGCTGGTCTCGAACTCACACTGATCCTCCTGCCTCAGCCTCTCAAGTGCTAGGATTACAGGCATGAGCCACCGCGCCCCGCTCTAAATCTTTTTTAAATAAAAAAAAAAAAAATTCACCCTATCAGAAAGCATTTCAGAAATTAGAGTAATCATTAAGAACTTTAAAAACAGTGACATGGATTTTTTAAATCTAATCTTAGAATTTATTTTACTTTCCCATTTAGCTTCTACAAAAGTTAGAAGCATCTCAGAGAATGACTATGAGCTACAACAACTTCAGACAATACAATAATTTTAGCTGTTTTTTTTTGGATATGACATTCTTTTCAAGGAACTGTACACATGCCTTGGCCCCTGAGATATTTCTACCCTTAAGAAATTCTGTCTTTCAGTGGCATTCAGCAACATAATCAGCAACAGTATGTCGTCAGGTATGAGGGACAGAAACACTATTCAATGTTACATCTCGGATTGATCTCAAATCTTTTGCTCTGTGCCATAATTCACTGAGGAGCAAACTTACTGGTTCTTGGCTTTCCATAGACCATGTAGTGAAGCATTTCAGTATATTATGAAGCAGCTCAGATTCCCTTAGGTAAAAGTTTCTGTTGGGTAACCCCTAAGTTGAAAGCCAAGTCACTACATTGCTCTGTATCCTACAAAGGTAAATTGGTACCATGTCTTTAGGATTATAGAACACATCAAATACTTGGGCCTGTATTTTGCTGTATTGATCAGGGCTTTACTTAGAGAAACAGAACAGATATAATATAAGGAATGGATATTAACACAAAATATACAATCTATAAGGAACTATAAGATTGGCTTACAATAGTCAGCCACAGAATCAGATGAAGAAGCTTGCAGAGGGCATCTATATGTTCCGGACTGAAGAATTCAGTTCCCTGGTCTGAACTTCACTTCAGTGCTTCATATAAGTCTCTATCCATTGGCTGATGGGTCTGCAATGGAAGACTGAAGTGTCTGTAGTGGATGCTGAAGAGTCTGTGACGGATGGCGAAAGATCCAAGCTGGAGGCTGAAGAGTCTGTGCTGCAAGCCAGATGATGAAGTCCAGGCTGAATGCAAAGACTGAAGCTTCTCTGATGAAGGGAAGTCTGGACTCCTTCCTCAACATTTTAAAAAGTCTCTTTGGGGGCAACCTACTAGGGTTTCCCTTCAGTACCCCTCTTGATCAGAAGCTTTCTTTCCCAATAAATCTTCTATTCTAAACCTTAAAAATAAATAAATAAATAAATAAATAGATAGATAAATAAACAAATAGATAAATAAAATAAAAAGTCTCATTGTGCTCAGTATTTCTGATGGGGCTCATTGTGCCCTAGGGTGGAACAAATCATATCCCAGGATGGGCCCTTGATCTTGCTCAAGGGAGGAGCCAATCATATCCTAGGCAGGCTCTGGCAATGCTCCAGGGAGGAACCAATTGTACCCTAGAGCAGGACTCCCACCAACAGGGAACTGGGCTGCTGAGTCATCCAGCCAAGATGACACAATGCATCAATCACTACATTTGCTCTCTTCATTCGTACTGTGTTCTGAAAGGATAGGAAAAATGCTTGAGCTCTAATTCTAGTTGTTCATTTGAACTGCAGCAATGAGATGCAAGCAGCAGAAGACTGTTAGCTGTTGGTTCCCTGTGCTTTCCTTCTGCAGAGCTGAGGTTTGTCAGGGGTGGGTCAGTCTACCAAAGACCACACTTCCTTTGCCTGTGGTCTGAGTTCCCAGAAGAGTGTCTCTCTCCTTTCCCTTTAGGCATAAATGTAGTGTTTTGCTTTCCCTTGGCGCTAAACTTTGGAAGCTACATCAGCCTCTTCATTGGTCCTGACCTTCCTGTAGCAGTTGTATCAGAGTGATGCTTTGATTAAATTAAGAGGTGCTTGGATTCTGAGGGTATGAATCACATCAATGGGATGCACAATTTATGGGTTCATAGGTGGAAGGGTAGTAAGAGGTAGACCCTAGATGAAGGAAACAGGGTGTTCTTTTGAAGAATATGTCTAGCCCCTGACCTCTTCCGCTCTGGATTTTTCCTCGTCATTCTCCTTTGTGGCTGCCATAAGATGAGCGCCTCTCATCTGACTAGCACTGGTGTTTCCATCTTGGGACTAACCAGCCACCTGGACTCTAACACTGTGGCCCAAATGAGTTTTTTTAAAGCCAGCCTAGTTGAGAAGTCATGAGAGCTACCAATAAAAGTGCCGTGGGGTGGAGCCACAAGGACCTCACAATTTGCCTCAGAGTGCTTCCAGTGTTCCATATGGAACTAGAGGACGTAATGCTTGCCCTTCTGGATTTTGAAATTGCTTTGGTCACAATGTTTAACATCCTGCTGCGTGTACCTTTTGGATTGGTAATGTTTATCTTGTGCCACTGAATGTTGGAAGTGTTTAACTTTTTATTCGTGTAGGGGCTCACAGCTAAGAGTTTACTTTAAATCTTGGGGAAAACCTGGGACTTGGACTTTCCAGCAATACTGAAACTATTAGGACTTTGGCAACTCTTAGAGATGGTCTAAAATGTCTTTTGCGTAAAGTGATTTGCATGAGTCTTTGGGGGTCCAGGGACAGGATGTCACAGTTTGTGTTGAGTTGTCCCCCTAAAGACTCATGTAGTTGTGGAACTGCTTCAGAGATTTGTGACTGATTCTTAATCCAATGCTAGAATTGCAGATGCAAGTAATAAAACTTGACTCTGGGGGTTGTAATCTGCATGACAATGTAAGGAGGGAAAAGAGGCTTGCTAACTGTCCTTACCTCTTCCTTTTGCTCTTTGCCATTTTCCACTGTCAAGAAAGGCAGCCTTGTGCCCCTCTGCTTTGGAGCCAGCTGAGTATGGACTGAAGCCTCCACAAACTGTAAGCTAAATAAACCTTTCCTTCCTTTGTTTGGGGTATTGGGTATTTTGTCACAGCAATGAGAGAAGAGTAACTGAGATAGTCAAATATAACATGATTCTCCAAACGATTCATCTCAGCCTCTCACTCTTTATCATGTTAACTGTGCAGTTTTCCCACACAAATAAATGACACAACATAGAAAACTCCTGGAAGATATCAGGTCATAATGCAGTGAACATTTATAGGTTTTATTTCAAGAGGTAAATAGAGTCTTTCCTTTCAAAGACACTGCTTCTTTGAAGTATTAAAATTATGTATAGCCAAGCACAACCTTCAGTGATATAACTCCTATTTGTCTAACATATCCTATTCCTTATTATACTTTTATTGCTGCACCTCTACGTTTTTGTACTCTCTTGATAAGGTTCCTTCTGAATGTCAACAGACTTAGTAATTTTACTATTAACTTTGAGGTTAGAATGTCTAAATATGCCATTACCTACTATTTTAATTCCATGGACTGTCCCCCAACTAAACTGTACCAGGCAAGATCTGCACTCAATACTGCATAACTGAAGAATGAATAATGATATGTGACTGATAAGAGCAACACTTCAGCCTCTCATTTAGCAGCTTTGTTATGAATTGTGTCTATACATGTCCCCCAAAGCATGCAGTCATAGGTGGAGCTTTTGCAGAGGTGGCTAGACTGTGCAATGTGTGATGTTGAGGTTAAAGAAGTGCTCAACTTTCCCAATGGTGGTCTGGTATAGTTCTGGGTGTGAGTGCTACCACCCTAAAGGAAGAGGGCCAGTATCCTAGATAAAATATGTGTGTACAAAGAAATAAATTGCTAGTGCCATAATAATTCTGCCTTTCTTGCCTTACCATGGGCTGTTTCTTCTCCTCTGCTATGCCCCTCCATCAAGCCACCTTTGAGGTAGTTAATCATAGAGCAAAAGCTCTAGGACTGTGAACAGAAATAAACCTTTCCCCCTTTAACTCTGGTTGCTGGGAACTTTGTCTCAGTAATGAGAAAAGTAATTTAGAAATCACTGCCTGCTCAATAGAGCAAACTTCATAATTTAAATATGTCCTTTCTAGATTCTTACCCTGCCTAGCTTCTGCTGATCTGTATTTATTCCTTACCTCTATTTAAACACAATAGCGGTGATCTCTGGAGGAAATTTGTAAAGCAGAAAGGAATGACATGATTCTCTCTAGCACATTCTTTACCTCATTCTATAGTCATCTTTTTGGGAGTTGCTTTGCAACTCCCAAAGACTTTTCTTCAGAATGCAATCGTGTCTTCCTTTGCTCAGTCTAGTCAAGGAGCAATTTTTCTTCCCTACCCACATCTCTATCTCCAAAAGCTGCAGATAATGTTGTCAGTGTCTCACTGGGAAGGGGATTTCTCTTTTGCTTCTGATTGGCACATACTTCAGGAGATTAGAGGCATAAGAAAGACAAAGACCCTTCTTATTTTGTGTATTTTTCTATCTTTATCAGCTGGAACATGCATACCAGAAAGTTAAAAAAGTAATTCTAAATAAATTGGTGAACATATCTTCAAGAACTCACCCAAAATCCAGCCCAAGGATCCTCCATAAAATAAATTTTCCTTCTCATCATTCATCATCTCCTTTAAATCACTATACCACATAGTTCTTTCCTACTGCATTTGCAATTTCAGAATAATGTATGTGTTTCTCTTTTCTCATTTTCTTGCTTCATTCATAATTATGCATGTCTTTCTCAGTATATGTTATTTACCAAGTTAAGAGTAGCTATACAGTTGAGGGTTTAAATTTCAGGCTCTGAGTCAGAGGCTTCCCGTTTCATAACCACTGCATATTATCTTAGTTCTGTATCTTAATATTTCAAAATTCAGTTTCCTTATTTGTGAAATGGATAAAACTTATTTACTTTGTGTGCAATGTATGTCAGGTATTAACATAGTCACTGGGAATAGATTTAAAAGAGGGAGGAAGAGAGGGAGAGAGAAAAGTCAGAAAGAGAGAGAGAGACATGGAAAACAAGGGAAGGGAACGAAAGGAGAGGAGGGGAGGGGAATGGTGTAGGGGGGGAGAAGGGGAGGGAGGAAAGGGGAGGGGAGGAAAAGGCAAAGAAATGAGAAAACAACAAGAAGAGAGGGAAAAGAAAGAGGAAGAGAATGAGGGCACTAACCTGTTTCCAACACTGGAGTAAAATACCTGGCACCTAGGAATTAAAGAAGAGGCTGACTTTGGCACCTGATTGCTTCTGGGTTCAGGCCACAGTTTGGATCCCAGATGTCGCACAGTAGGAGGATAGAACCAAACTGTTCCGTGTTCTGCAGCCAGGAAGCAGAGAAAGAAGGGAAGAGCTGGGGAGGCAAAGAGCACTTGTGGATCAAGCCTCCAGGGTCCACCCTCCTCCCTCCAAGCAGCCCCGCCTCCTCAGTGAGTCAGTTGTTGATTTATCCACTGCCCTAGAGTCCAATCATCACCCAGTATGAGACTTTTGGGGACGTTTTAGTCCCCATCTGTAGCCATAGGGCTGTTTTCACACTTTCCCTTATAGCTATGAGGTCTGAAAATATAATTTTATGTAGTGACTGCAAGAGAAGAAAATAGGAGAATAGAATTTGAAACCAGCAGCAGAAAGCTTGGGTGCTTAAAATAAAACTCATCCTTAAACTGGAGAATCATCAAAATCATGAAGGTGATTCAAAATTTGTTTTGTTGCATTCCATGCCTGTGCTTTCCACCTCTCTAGAGTTGGCACGGGCTAGAGATTTGCTCTAGCTGAAAATTTGTCGCTTCTGAACCTGATGGAATTATAGCCAAGTACTTATACAAAGAATTCCTCCGCAGCTAAGACCGGCCCATTGGCAGTAGATGCCAACCAGTGCTTTGGGCAGACTAAGCTTTGCTGTAGCATAACCAATCCTCACCTTACTGAAGCGAGCACGTAACAGTGCTCAGCAACGCAGAAGCACTTGATAACACATCGTTGCACCTTTCATCGTCCTCGTACTTAATTTTATTATGCTACCATTTGTGTTGCCTAAGTCGAAGTGCAACATGTCAATAGCTTGGTTTTCAAGAAGGGTTAAGATAGTGAATTACAAGCATCTCGTTCCTTCTCAAATGGAAGGCAGGAGAAACCAAGCAACTCAAAGGTGTCATACGTATATCAGTTAAATTCAAAGAGATCTTCCTGATGGGAAAAAGGAAACTTTATATGTTCAACGGTATTTGGGTATTGATATTTATCAACTAGATGTATATGCTTTTCAAGTCATTTGGCTTGAAGACCTAATACTTATAATTAGAAATAAAGAAAGCCTCCAAAATCAAACATATAGACAAAAGATATTTACTCAAGTGAGGAAATGTTCTTGCCAGTAGTAAAATATAACTCCAAAAAATCAATATAAACTAATAAGGGTTAGTGTTAGGCCCAGAAATAAAATATTGAAAGAAATAGTTAAGTAACTTAACATAATAGAAGTAACAATTTGCTGTAAGTATAATAGCTCAGCTCCTCTTATACTCTTGCAAGGAAGCCATGAGGAAAAAGAAAAATGCCCCCCCCGCCCTAAAAATATGTGTAACTTTGTCTGGAGGCCGAAAATACTAATAGCACTGGAGTAAATGTGATGTGGCAAAACATGTAAGGACAAATCTGGAGGGGTAGGGAAGTGCAGATCACATCAGATGTAGTTTTTCAGTGGATAAAATTAAATCAACAGGGAAAGCAAGTTTACTGGAACATAAATATAAATGATAAAATGAGAACTTCTATTTCTAAAATAAGAAAGTGTCTCTGCAGTAAGCATCTCTACGGTGGTTAAAAAATCAACTGCATGATTTACAATTCTATAAAGGCAATCCTAAGTATCCTATTTCTGACAAATACTAAAATGTAGTGACTTAGGTAAATTGTTTCTTTTCTTAGAGTTCAGGATTTACCATAACCATGTCTGTCACAGAACAATTTCACTAAATTTGGCACTATATTTTATTTTATTTTATTTATTTTTTATTTTTTATTTATTTATTTATTTATTTTTTTTTGGCTTTTTGAGACAGGGTCTCACTGTGCAGCTCAGGCTGGCCTTGAGCTCACTTTTGTAGCCCAGGCTGGTCTCGAACTCGCAGCAATCCTCCTGCCTCAGCCTCCCAAGTGCTGGGATTACAGGCGTGAGCCACCACGCCCAGCAATATTTTAGTACATAAATGTGGAATAGGATTGACTCGAAATATTGTGATTTGAGTAGATTTCATTGGAAAATATAGAGATAATTCTTTTGCTAAAGTATTGAAATAACCAATGCAACTTTCTCTGGCCAATAGGCCAGATAATAGAGTTACATTGTGCTTTCTGTGTTCCTCTCATTTGACAAGATACATTAAGAAGAAGCGAACTGAGTACCATGTAAGAATGAGAAATTAATTTCTGTTTTATGATAATGATTTTTTTCTTGGCCAAGGAGAGAGCTCAGTGGCATAAGCACTTTCCTAGCAATTGCGATAAGTGCGAGGTCCTGAGTTTGATCCCTGGTACTATATATACATATAGTTTCTCCTGAGAGTATAATAATGATTATGTGACTACCAGAAGTTTATTGTTCAGATGTCAAAGTTTAAAAAAGCAACATAGGAAAACTTGTGCTGACGTTGAAGCACATGTTAGGGGCTGACCAGACAACTCAGTGGCCTAAAGCCCCTGCTTAGGCAGACACAGGGACAGGGCTTCCATCTCCTGTGTCTGTGCTGGCCCTGCCCTCAGGGTACACAGAGACTGAGACTGGGCCTGGGCAAGTGGTGCATGCATGTAATCCCAGCACTTGGGAGACTGCAAACAGGAGGATCACTATGAGTCTAATCTTTGTAGTGAGACCCTATAGACCCTGTACTAAATACATTTTTAAAAAAGATATGTTAAAGATATCAGGCAGTGCGTGTGCTTCTTTGCCTCTTCTTGTGAAGCACTGTGTCCTCCAGATTCATCCATATGGTTGCACATATCAGGACTTCCTTTTATAATGTTGAGTACTATATCTTATGTCTACATCACATTTTCTCTTTCTTTAATTCATCCAGATGTATTTAGGTTGCTTCCATTTCTTAGATATTGTGGATAATGTTGCAAAGAGCATATAGTTATTTCTTTAGTTTCTAATTCTGATTCCTTTGACCATGCACCTAATCCTGGGATTTCTGGATTATAGGAAAGTTTTCTCTTTCATTTTAAAGGGATTATCATTCTATTTTCTATATAAGATACACCAATGATATTTCCATATCACAAGGAACATAAGCAGTATGCATTAATGGCACAAAGATTCATTTATGCAAGAGGAGCAAATTCTACAGTTCTACTCTGTAGAATAGAGCACATAGCTAAAAATAGTCTATTATATAATTAAAATTTTGCTAACACAGTAGATTTCATTTTAGATGCTCTTATCACAAAGTAATAATTATAATCAAATAGTTACATGGAGATACTTTTGGAGATGCGCACATGTATAACATAGAATTTTTAAATTTGATAATTATGTTTGTGAAGATACACAGAGATGATGAAATAAAATACATAGAAAAATAAAACCTAGCCAAACACTTGGGAAAGAAGGTAAAACTTCTCAAGTTTATATTAATAATTAATAACAATCGCCGGGCGTGGTGGCTCACGCCTGTAATCCCAGCACTTGGAAGGCTGAGGCAGGAGAATCAGTACGAGTTCGAGACCAGCCTGGGCCACAAAAGTGAGCTCAAGGCCAGCCTGAACTGCACAGCGAGACCCTGTCTCAAAAAGACAGAAAAAATAACAATCACGAAAGACTTACAACACAACAACGAAATCAAAATTTTGCATGAATTAGTAGCAGGTAATTTTCAGATAATTTATTCCAACATCATTAAGCTGTGTACACAAAATATTCACAACTTTTAAAATATGAATTATATTTTAATAAATTGGTTGAATGAAAATAACAATCTCATAAACTACTTAAAAGGATTAGTCAACTTGCATCTATAAAATAACTGTAATTAATATTTATGCTTATTTTATTTGGTAAGAGTGTTTATATGAGAAAGTAAACTTTAATAGTATTTTCAAGTAATAAAATATAATGTGATTATTTTTAATGGAGTCATGCATATATATATTTCATTTGGTAAGTAGATAGATATATTGTTTGTGTCTGTGTGTATATGTGACATATTTGATGACTTATGTTTCTTATTTTAAAAATAGGAATAAAGTTTGACTTTACTTAATTTGGGAAAAAATATTATGCTGTTTGCACAGTGAAAATATTAAAGATTTTCTTTCTCTCAGAGAATTATGTTAAAGAGGCTTGACATCATTTTATTAAGATCACAAAACTTCCTTAAATTTCTTAAATGTATTAACATAAAAGCTTCTTCCACTAATAAAATACAGTAGAATTATCAAATCTTCACTGCTGAAGGTTAGTCACTAGGAAAACAGATGGGTCTTTATTGTTTCTGTCATTTTTTTCTCTTTCGTGGGACAGGGTTTTGAACTCAAGACCTTTCACTTGCAGGCAGGCACTTGTGCCACAGAGCTATCTCCCCAGCCCCATTTTCTATAATTGTTTTTATTTTATGAAAAAATTAAAATCTCATAAAAAAATAGTAAGACAATTACAATAGGACTGTGTATCATTAACTAAAAGTAGTTACATAGAGTGCAAGACATAGGCAAAAATTCTCTTATAAAAAAGAACAAACACATAACAGAATAAAACATTTTTCAATGAACTAAGAGAAACTAGTAGCATAACTGAAACAAGTGGCCATGTACACTAAAATATCTCTGAAATAATAGAACAGTAATTATAGAAATTGTCTTATCTATTATTTATTTATTTATTTATTTATTTATTTATTTATTTATTTGTACCAGGGACTGAACTCAGGACCTTGGACTTCCCAGACAAGTGGTTAGGCTGTTGAGCTATATCCATGGCCTTGTGAAATTATTTGAACTTTCAACTTCCTATTTATTTGTATTCTGTTTTTTTTCTTTATTTGCACATGTGGCTCAATTTTGCTTTTGTCACATAATACAAAACATGACATATTTAAGCTTATGTGTCTGATTTATTTCACTTGTCGTTATGCCATCAAGGTGCATTCATTTTCCTACAAATCCCTCAAGTTTATCTTTCTTTATATTACAGTAATACTCCATTCTACATAAATACCACACTTTCTATACCCTTTCATCTGATGTCTTTCTATTATTTTTAATTGCTGTGGGATTACAGTAATCCTCCCTAAACTGTAGAGTGTATGCTTTCCTTTATTTGATTGAGAGAGATACATTTATAGAAGATAAATTATAATTATTATCACCAAAATGTTAATTAATTTTTCATATTTTAGAAGTAGAACTTAATCTTGTATACAGGACTGAATTAAGCCTAATTCCTCCCTGATTAGAAATTATGGATATTTAGGTAGCAGGGATACAGAAATTTTAGGGCCATACATTCAATTTGGGGGTACATTGTGCAAGGCCATGTGAAGTAAGTTTTGCACTTGTATCCTTGAGCGAAGTATATCAGTGCACTTGGAGAAAAGGGAAGCCTTGGAGATGGATGCCTTCCTGAGCCAAGGCCATTGTACCAGCTACATAAGAAAGATCTCTTCCCAAATCTCATGACTGACTTATATCCAAATGGCCGTGTGAGGAGGAAGAATAGTTGTGATGGGTTGTTTTTCTAACTCTTCTATATTTTCTTTCAGAAACCACTGAAGGACAGTGATTTCCTGCCTATATGTGCTCTGCATATTTTTAAAAATGCTTTATGTACTGGTACAAAGACAAGTCAAATAGGGAGGGCAGACACTAGTAGCCAACATGATAGACAATCCCACTACATCAATGAATACTTTTTGTGTCAGTAAAGCTTCCATACATTCCTAGAGATTTACATTCATTTTGTATGGTACACATCCCTAACACACCAACAAAACAGCTATCTGACATTTCCTTTCTCCAAATGTTTGACTGATTTTATTAACTCCATCTTCTATTTGATTCTTAAAGTAATCCAACTCAGTTATTTTGGGGGGACCAGCAAAATTGACATAGGTTGATGATGTCTTCATTCTGAATGATTTTTGTAAGGTTCCAATAATTTTTCATCTTCCATGATGTTGCTTCTCAGGAAGTTATTTCTTACCAATGAGTTCACTTTACAGTCATAGAAATGTAGGAATTAAATGATCTTACCATGTTGTCCACAATTCTGAGAAAGCTATCTTGATAGAATGATGGAATGACTGCTTACCAAGTTCCATTACAGCACTATCTAGGTGACATCCACTTTCAGGGCTGACTCATATTCCTTAGAAGGCTGAATATGCTCGGATTCGGCATTCATTATAGGGAAAAATCTCTAATAGGTAGGATTCATGGCTTCAGAGATGACAGGAATGGATGTGAGTGTGTTGCCTACTTTCCTCTTAGTGACCCACTAGGAAATAAGGTTGTTTCCTATTCTTAAAAGTTTAGGTTCTTCTCAGCTAGTGGTTTTAGGTCTGGAAAAAAAAAAACAGTATTTCTTTTTTGTCTTTGTCTTTCTTTTTTTTTTGTACAGGGTCTCATTACTAACTCATAGTGATTCTTCTGCTTATACCTCCCAAGTGCTGGGATTACAGGCATGCACCACAACGCCCAGACTCCATCACAGGCTCAGCACACGCAAGAACAGGGCGGTGGGGCAGGAATATTTCCACCAGGAGGTATGACACTGAGTCCAATGAACCAGAAGTTCAGATGGGCATCTGGCCTCTCTCCAATCCTTAGGCCAAGAGAGGACTTGTGGTTTTGGCTGGGTTGAGTGATCTTTATTTCCAAGGCAAAATACTAGTACTCCTTCCCAATAAAGTCTTGGAAGAGGATGTCTGAAATTCCTCCTAGGCATCCCTATGTAGTAATATGTCCTGAGATTAAAGCTGATGGAAAAGTTGAGCAACCCAATCTAGACAGAGCTAGGAGCTACTCAGAGCATGCAGGAATGAAAGTGTAGGCCATTTCCCTAGGATGAAACCATAACTGGCTGAAATCAACAAGAGTATAGAATGGGAAACAGAAGGAGATAGATATAAAAACCAACTATGATTTGCATAATCAGTAACAGGAAAGAAGACTGGATTCATCATGAGTATTTATCCTTTCTGTATTATAAAAATGCTTGAATGTTTTTATCAAATATACTTTATTACCTCCTACTCCCTTAGAATACACCATGAAAGATATTGATTTTATACTAGTATATATGTGAAGTTAATATTAGATGATAGCTTTTTTAAATTATGGGAGGTTACAGAATAAACATCACACAATAAATGTCACCAAAGCTGCTCCTTTGAGAAAGGTATTAGTGTTCTATCAGTAGAGTGCATAATGATTAAATGGAATTGTGCCTTTATTATTGCTTTTATTGGGTGACTAGACATAGATTACTGCTTTGTCTACTGATTTCATATTGACAAATGACAATGCTAAGATAGATAATTTTACATGCTGACTTCACTGGAATAAAGGATGTCAGATAACTGGCCAAACATTATTTCTGCATATTTCTAAAAGAGATTACTGGCTTGGTCACTGGCCTGAAATAAAAACACCTCATCATTACTGGGTGTGAGCATTGCACATTGCTTTGAACCTCTGAACGTAACTCAGATTAAGAGAACATTGTCTCCTTGTTCTTGAGCTTGGCTGCATTATTTCCTGGCCCTTGGATGTTGGAGCTCATGATTCTCTGGCTGTGTACTCTAGGTGTTGGTTGAGTGCTCCCTGACTCTACTCAATAAATCTTGGCCTCAGACCTAGAATTAAACCATGTTCAAGCATTTGAACTTCAACAGCATGACATTGCTAGTTTCACTGGGTACCGAATTTACAGGAGACCTTTCAGCAGATTTCTTGAATTTCAGAATTATTTGTGTTCATTCTCTTAACAAATGTCCTCTTGTATGCATCCATATCTACACTTTTCATTTTGTTTTGATTGCAAAACCCAAATAATACCCTCCCCATCTCTAGATGATTTCCACATAGGAATTCTGCCATAGCTCTCTCAAACTCAACCTTCCATGCCTTTCTCCAGATACTAGAAGTCTGTTCATTCTGAACAATTTGCATGCTCTTCTCATAATTTCTCTTCATCTTTGATATATCTGGCTAAAAAGAGATTGTCTCTTGCATAAAAAAATGCACACTGACTACCTTATATTGTTTTTAAAGCTACACATCACATGGTACGTTTTTCATTGGAAAGTGCAAGACTACAATACCTGAGGACATTCTGGTCTTTTGACAACTGAGTTGTAGTAGTAGTGGTAGTAGTAGTAGTAGTAGTAGTAGTAGTAGTAGTAGTAGTAGTAGTAATAGTAATAATAATAATAATAATAATAATAATAATAATAATAATAATGCTTTTACTTGTGGAAAGGACAAACTAATTAATCTGCTTGGCCTCTCTACTGTGCTCATCAACATAAGATCCTCATTGTGTTAAGATCACTGCTGCTTTCTGACTCATGCAGTAATCCCTCCATTATTTTTTTGAATGTCAATGTGATCAATAAAAATGGAGGTAATGGTTCCCATTGAACAAAAGCCATCTCAGATTCTTGTTGTATTATAAGCAATCAATCAATCAAATTAAGAATTTTATATCAACCAAGCCATGAAATGGAGACCCACTGCATTGTCAGCCGCACACCTCCCACCTGCCGAGTGTGTCCCTTCATCTATCTTGTCCTCCCCTCATGCTCATTTGCAAGTCTCAGATCCAAGCATGGTGATCAATTTTGAGGCAGGCCATGCTTATTTTTATATATTTTATTGTTCTTTCCATTCAAAAAGCATTCATCTTCACATGTAGAGCCTTTAACTTACTTCTGGCACTATGTCTGCATGTTACCCTCCATAGAATTTCTAGCTGAGCATTGTTTTATCCTGGATGCTGCATTTCTCTGAATATTTGGATATTCTGAGAGTCTGAAGGGGCAAATTCTGGGTCCACTTGGTGTGGCTCACATGCCAACAGTATCTGTATTCTGCTACCTTCTCATTATATATTGATTTTTATGTTCTCTGTGCTTTCCAGCACGTTGTTTTATGATATGATTTCATTATCTTGGTAAGGTTTTGCCGAACACATTTTGTTTCCATCAGACAAATAAAATAATTGAGTCTAAAAGCATAGAAATATCAGCGTTATAGTTTGTTTTAAATATTTTCTGTTTTAGGTCTTTCACACTTATAAACAACATATTTCTCCCCATGGAGAATAGAGAATGAAACCATTGTACATTACTTATTTTAATATTAAAGATCAATATATGATAAGGCAAAACATCTATTAAACTTTATTTCTTCAATTTCATTTTTTTAATTTTATTTATTTATTTTTTTCTTGTTTTAGAACCTTTGCTTGTTTATTCATTCATTTTTATGGCCGGCTCAGCCCGCCCCGAGGGCAGGGCTGGCGCAGCATGTGGTGCCAGGGATTGAACCGCAGTCCCTGAAGCCGCCTAAGCTTTCCAGAGCAGGCGCTTTAGACCACTGAGCCATCCCGCCAGGCCCCTCTTCAATTTCATTTTAAACTTCATACCATAAACTACGATATGACAGATAATCCAAACAAAAAAGTATATTTTAGAGAGCTGTTTAAGGATAGCATTGTATGAAGTAATTGTTGGTGTCAACTACTTTGAAATGAGCTATCTACAAAGATTAGTGTACATGCTCCAGCAGACTGTATCTTTTGTGCGTCTCCCAGAAAGTAACTATAAATTTATATTGATCATCTTTATGACACGTTTTTAAAAATTTTTATTCAGTGCAAAAGAGACTATCCATACAGATGAAATTTGTGATTAATAAAACTATATGTAAAATGGGCAAATAAATTTTGTCTGTACATTTCCACTTAAAATAAATGAGATTTAGTTTTAATCATACATGGCATGTAATATTATCCAAATATACAAACTTTTTTCATTAATGAATATGGGAACATTTAGGAATGTTTAGGACTATCTAAAAGAAAAGCAGTTGACCATAGAGTCACTTTTATGGGAGACTCTTATTAAAATATATTTTAAGTAGTAAAAACAAATAACAGAAACACAGTAACAAGCAGCAGTATCACAAAGTTCCTCCTGCCATTTTTAGTCAGGTATGTTGTTTCAATCGTTTTTATAGTGGCTATCCATATTTGTGTGCATAATCATGCATCTACAAGCAGAAGCTTTGAATCCATTACTGACTAAACAACTTCTTAACTGACCATTTAAAGCAAAATTTTAGAGTTAATAGTGCAGGATTCAGAAGGGAAGGCAAAAAATAAAATTAAAATCATGGCTTCAATGCCTTAAGACTTGTTATATATTTTCTTTTATTGCTGGGCATTACTGAAATGGTTAAAGAGACACAGAATATTTAAAATGTTTGACTCTAAAATCTAAATGGGATGCAACTACAGTTGAGCAAAAGGCTATTTAAATAATGAAACCATTACATTGTATCGAAGGATAAAAGACATTATAAATATTTAGTCTTTAGCAGTCACAAACCACTTAAATGAATGAATACAGTCTTTTCTTTGGCTTATGGTTCTAATGGCCGCCAGGAAATGTCAAATTCACATAATGTCCCAGAGCACAAGATTTAGCTTTTGGATTTTTAATTTAGCTAAAAGATGTGTAAAAGCACAGTCATTCAGCTCCCTATTGGCTTCACATCTGTGTAGGATTATGTGCAAACAATATTTGATCTAGCATTGAAGCCACAAAGGCTCACTAACTTGAATATTTGAAAGTAATTAATGGTATCTTTCCTCCCTTTTTTTTGGTAAGGACAAGAAAAAGAAAGAAGACAATTTGGAGGAGCACTGTTTCAGTAATAATCTTACACATGAGGTAAGGCTCAATGTTGCCAAAATGAAATCTAGAAATAAAAATCCATCAGTCTTAGGTCTAAAGCAAATCATAATTGCTCTGAAAGTGATTAATGCTGTGTGACAGCCAAAGGTCCTTTGATAAAATAGTACTTAATCTGATTCAACAATGGCGTAGACAGGAAATGGCTCACCTTTTGGTAATGAAGTAACTCTTTTATGCAGGGCTAGAATCATTCCAAAATATAAGCCACAAAAATGTCTTGGAGGCCAGGATATTAGTTTCCAAGGGTAGCAAACAGTTGCTCTTTTTCAATCATTGTTTCACATTTCTCTTGCTTTTCCTCTTATCTGAAGATTGTAGTGAATGATATATCTATTCCTTAAGGCCCTTCTTAATAACTCTTCTTTGCTGCTTTGGATACCTCAAAGCATCAGCTAACAACAGCAAGAGATTGGTATTTGGACACTCCACTTATTGCAAAATTAGACAAGATATTTTGAGTACTTTGTAATAAGGTGGATCACAAGTAGGGGAAATTCTTCTGACTTGTCAGAAATAATAATTAATGCTATAATAGCGTCCTGAGATTTCTTGATGGCTGGAGTACAAAAAAAATTACTATGTGGGATTTCTGTCATCATCTAGTGTATTTAAATATGTCTTTTAGACCCAAGTCTCTGAATTCCACAAGAGACTTTCTCTATGCTATGTTGTTAAGCTCAGGCTCTTTCTTCCCGTGGGCATAACTTAAGTGGATTTAAAAAATGATTTGATCTGCAGAGTGCATATCACTTTAAAGTGGAGAGGAGAATAAGGTCTTGGAGACAGCACAGAATGTGGTTAGAGTAGTCCAGGTTAAAAATGACTAGAGCGTCAACAAGGGATTTGGCTGCAAGACTAGTGTGGTTATTAATGGACAAATGCTCTTTCTTCAACCGGGGAACTGCTTCTCCACCTTGTGGTTATGGGAATAGGAAATGGAAGGAGACAACGCTTTACTGGCAGACACATTATTGACCCTGCAGAGGCAGCAAGAAAAATGAGCAGGGAGGCTTCAAAGAAGAAAGGCCTGCCGAGCAGAATCACTGCTGTGGGAGGTAGAATTGCTTAGATACGCTGGTGGCTGGGTTGGTTCACGAAATGGGTGTGGAGTGAAATCCTTCTGTGCTGAAATTAGTGGACAGAAGCATGGGAACCCTGCTTCCCTCTCTCTGTGAGCCATCAATATTCAAGGGAATCCACCTCTCCCATCCCTGGTGACACAGTCACATGATCCCATGTACCTGGGAAGGTCTTGAGTTCCGATATTCATTCTGTAAATGGAATATGCCTTTAGTGAATGCAAGAGTTAATAAATATCACTATCAAAATAATAGAGACTATTTTACAGACCAATGCAATTCTGTAAGTCAGCACTTAAAATATGATGGGTAGAATTATCTTTTAACTTTAAATTGATAAAAAAAATTTGAATTTTATATTGAACTGTGCACCGAACAAGGTTTTAAAGTTGTACACACATGGTGGAACAGGCTTAGTTAAAACATGTGTCATCTAACATAGCTTTCATTTTCATGAGAATATATGGTGCCCATTCTCTCAGTATTTTTCAAGTATATATCTTTCTTAACAATAGTTGCCATATTGTAGCACAGATCTATTTCTTCTACTTATTCTTATTGAGACCTTGTTTTGTATTCTTTGCTCCATTGATAACCCAACAGTGCTTTCTCTGATAATAACAACCTCTGACAAACACTATTTGACTCTTCACTGTGAGATTAACTTTTTAAAACTCCACATGTTAGTGAGCTCAGCTCATGAGTTAGCTATGCTCCTGTACCTGGCTTGCTTCACTTAATGTAATGTGTTTCCAACCAGATTGTCACAAATAATGGAAGATACTCTCTTTGTATGCCCTAACAGTATTCTATTGTGCATAATTTCTCCATCATTTTTATCTCTCCTTTCATTAATGCCCAGATTGGGTAATTCTCTATCTTGAAATTTGTGAATTAAGCAGCAAAAAACATGGAACACAAATATCTTTCACATACTGATTTAACATCCATTGGATGGGTGTATATTCAGAGACTGAGACTGTTGGACCATATATGGTTGTTTTTTGGAACTTCAACATGATTTTCTATAAAGGTTATACAAAATTATATTCCCACCAATAATGTGCAAATGTACTGTATTCTCTGTATATTTCCGAATAGCTGTTATATTTGTCTTTGAGCAATAGTTATTTTACAAATGATGCTTATGTGTAGACTTGTTTGTAATTTCCCAGAGGGTCAAGGATGCTGAGCATTTGCTACATACATTTTGATATCAATATGTCCTCTTTGTAACAAATAGCTATTTAAATCTTTTTTATCTTTAATTGAGTAAGTTGCTTGATAGTGAGTTAAGCACATGTATGGCGATTTATTTTGACTAGAAAGAAACATATTACTTTATGTTTTCAGAACTGGGTTGTTTTCTTTTTTAACAGAGTTCTTACTCAAAATTGTTTTCTTTCTATAATAATCAAGTGCCCCCCAAAATATTTTGGAACCAAGTCAATATAACACAATACATAAAAGAGATAAAGGTGGAATAAAAGGACATAAATTAATAAAATTAAGTAAGTAAGCAAGCCATCACATTGTCACCTAAACACTACTCAGAAATACCCTAAACTTCTGAGGAGATACTTTATTTAATGTCTTTCTTCTCTCCTTCACTATGAGTTTTGAAATGCTAAGATTATCTGGTCAGAAACATGGACATAAAAGAGCTAGGCAAAGTGACAACACATACATCTGAACTTGAAAGGTAGCAGAAAATCTAACTCAAAATGACTTCTACAGAACTATATTTTTACATGGTTAAATTCTTTCCACTAATGATATATTCTTCCATTGTGATATATTATTAAATTTAGACCAGGAATCTGTGCAGTTCTTTTGGTTTAATTGCCAAGAAATAACTTATTTAAGTACAACTACCTCTAAAAATGATCATACCACTATCAGCAAAGACTTGAGCAGATTTCTTCACAATAATGTGAGAAAACTTTGCTTGGTGATATGGAAAGTAAAGCACACTTCTAAACACCTATGGGAAAAGGGCATCCGATATCTCTTGGCGAAGTGGGAATGAGCAGGTCTCGGGAAGGGACTGGGCTGAGGCTTTGCGTGGCCAGAGTCTGCTTCTGCAGGAGTCCAGGCTGTGGCTTTTGTCTGACCACAAGGCTGGCAGTCAGCTGAGCATTTGCGCAGAGAAAAAAACTGTAGTCACAGCAGGGATTTTTCTGCACTGAAAAAGCAGAAGCCAACTTCCTGGCACTCTATCAGAAGAGATTTTATTTCCTAACTAAAGTAGATTTCTTAATCAGAAGAGTTTTTGGAACTGTTCCTCTGCCACGGCACCCAGTGAATGGTTGGCTTTTTCCAGAACGATTTGAGATTTAGCTGCCAACTGCTCCAGTTTCCCTTTCAACTCTGTGTTTTGTTGGGTGTTTCCCTCAAGTGTCCATGTGTAGTGCAGTCATTACTCAGAGCTGGAAGGCTGATTATTTATTTTGACAGTCACCAGCCTACTTTGTCAAGTAGTCTACAGAACAGCTCCATTTGACAGGTGCTACTATGAAAATGCTTGAGCTACTCCCTGGTCCTTTGTATGAGGCTTCTATGCCTGCTGTCTCATTTTTCTTCCCAAAAGAAGCACAATATATTTTTCTTCTTGATGAAAGCTTCTTGTTCTTACTACCTTCTCAGTGACACATTAAGCAGCTATTGGTCTAAATCAACTTACTTTTTCAACTTAATCTAAATATTAGTGAACCTATAGAACATAAAATACCATGTGGGGAGAAACAGGATAGGGCTTGCTAGATAGCTCAGTGGACTAAAGTGCCTGCTTAGACAGAGCACAATGGCCGGGGTTCAATCCTTGGTATGCTGTGTCTGCCCCACCCCTGAGGCTCCCTGAGGTGGCAATTGAGACTGGGTATGGCGACACGCAACTGTAATCCCAGCACTTGAGGGGAGAATCACTATGAGTTTGATCTATATAGTGAGACCCTATACTAAATATATTTTTTAAAAAGGAAAAGAAAAGTAGAATAAGTGGTTGAAATGTAATAGAGGCCCAAAGACACTGCCATTTCTCTTATAGAGAACTTGTAACAGAGGAGACAGGAGGAGTTAAATGTTTTGCTCTGAAAAATCTCTGAAGTTTACTCAGTGAGTCTGTGACAGAAAGATTACTGAGTCAAATACAATACATGGTGTTTCCACAAATACCATGGAAGATAATGTGGGGGGGGCAAGGTAGCACAGCAGGTAATAGCAACTCAGATCAGGCAAATGACATAAGTCAACCTGGATAAGAGGATATTTAAGTAAGTTATACAGATGAATAATAAAATAGAAAAAAGAAGGGCTTTATAGATGTGGGATTTGCAACAGAAAGAGTGGTGAGTTTGATTTTGCATCTGTGGTTTATGGCTTACCATGCAGAGTTCATTTGAGCTTTAGTGTTTTTCAAGTGTTCATGTCTGATCAGTTATCCAATAGTTCTCAAACTTCCTCTACTCAGATTTTACATCCTCTGAAGTTTTCTGATCACATCACATAATTATTTCTCCAGCATTTTCTTGGAAAGTCTCCCTTTACACCCATTTCATGTTTCTTAATAGCACCTATCAATGTATGTGAAGAAAGAGAAGCAAGTATTTCTTTAATTAATTAGTTCTAATCATTTCTGTTATTTTCTTTCCTTGTACTATGTTACATAAAATCATAACACTGTGTGTTTTATTTATCATTATCCCATCATCTGGGAATTGAGTTTATCATCATTCAGTGGAATGTTGGCTACGTTTACTCATTTCAGACAGTAATTGAGCTACAGTGGTCAAGCTAGCCTCACCTTAAGGCCAGCTGCTAGCTTGGCCTCTTTAGCTTCATGACCTTCCTCTCTCCAGGTGGACAACTTGGCTTTCATTGTCAGGCTAAAAAAACAATGAAAGCAGCAGCTGTTATGTCTCATAAGGCCAACGGCCCAAACTAGCATGTCACTTCCATACTATTTGATTAGTGAAATCAAACGCAAAGTCAACCTACATCAAAGACAGAAGAAATTGGACCCAATTTTTAGTATGAAAAGCAGTATATACATATAGGCAAGGCATGAATTTTGCAGTTATTTAATTTATGACTATTGATCAACTCTCTAGAATCAAATAACTATGACCAATAATCAGACAGTGATACAAAATTCTAGTTACAAAATAAATCAACATTAGAGAGGAGAATGTTCTACTAGATTTGTCCCAATTTATTTATAATAATAAATAACTGAGCAACTGTGTTTCGAGCCTATCAAATATGATACCACTAGGAAGCTTGAATTCTATTGGCTTGGTATTTGTTTATAATGAAAGATATGGATCTAATTGTATTTCATTTAATTTTTGCATAAGAGTGTCCAGTACTTTTAAATTCCATTTTATGCAGATGTTCTGTAGGACTATGATATTGGTAGGCCAAGTACCTGCATATCAGAGTGATTTGCGTTAGAAGAAAGGAATTTCAAGGTTTGAAAATGAAATCTTTTCATTTTTGGCAGTAAACTTTTAGCCTACAAGAGCATATCTTTGTCATACCAAACATCCCTTTCAGGGAAACATCATGCTTATCTTCTGTGAGTGCAATGTGAACATGGTTGAGTGGTAAATCCAGAGCAGAGATGCTGAATATTTTAGAGCCTTCCATGACGATGTGATATGCATGGCATGTGTGTTGCCACCACTGGTCTAGAGTAGTGCTTGCCTTTTTTTCTGTTCTCCAGATGTGCGGAAAGATGTCCGAGCCCTGGAAGAAATATTTTCTAACAATATGCATTCTGTAATTCACCATTATCTTGACATTTTTTTTTCCTAAGAGTTATAGCAGTCTGACAGATTTGCTCTCTTTGGCTATCTTTGGAGTCAATGACATACAATTCACCCTAAATTACTTCTCCTAAAATAACTGAAAAAAGCATAATGAAAATAAAGTATCAGAAGGCTGGAAAAATCTGAGATCAAGACCCATGTATTATCAGCATTGAACAAAGTGCTGGCTGCATGCAGTTTATGAGAACAATCCTGCCTTGTTTCCCACCCATGTACCAACCTGTATTAACAAGATCAGCCTTCCTGATACCATCTGCTTCCATGTGGCTGCTCTTTTAATTGAATAGACATAGTCACACAGGTATTCTTGGTTAGATTTGTAGAATATTTTCCTTTTGTCTACTTCAGATTTTATATATATATATATATATATATATATATATATATATATATATAATGTTGACTTTTTATAACCTTTTAATATAAGACTTAGATGAGTTTTCAAAGGTAGCATGGCTTACCAAAAGGATTTGTGGAGATTTCATTCGATGTAGACATATCTCTAAGACATTAGTGGAATACTGTTATCAACATGGTAAAGCCCTTGGGACCAAGGAGATTGTTCAGCTGTCTATACACCTGCCTAGGCAAGTGCAAGGACCCAGGTTCAATCCCTGTTACTATATGCCATGCTAGCCAGCGAACTCAGGCATGGTGGTGCATACCTATAATCCCAGTACTAGGGAGGCTAACACAAGAAGATCACTATGAGACTGAACTGCCTAGTGAGACTCTGCGACAAATACAGAAAATTGAAGAAAAGCTATATTATGTATTATGAAGCCCATCCAGGGCAAGAACTCAAGTATTACAAATGTCTCATTTGTAGTTTCCCCAAGAACTTTGTCTCTTCAAATCTCACTGGGAAAGCCAAAGCACGCTCCTTTAGCTAGGACATGATGATGAAGAAACCCGGAAAGGACCTAGGGTTGACATCTGGACTTCAGAAAGGAACAATAATCCTAGAGCTTATTGGCCTTCCATTTCAAGCACTCAGGGCTTCCCTCATCTTCTCTTCTCTCAGGTGAAGTGGCCAAAATTCCTGACTGTAGCCATCTTGAGTTTCCCTGAAATTTTCACCTGTGTATGTCTCCCTATAAAACAGTGGTGGAACCTTGTCACCAATCTGTAGGAGGAATGTGACACTTGTTCAGATGCAGCGTACCTAGCGTGAGCATGTGATGACATACTTCTGCTTCCCTTTTAAAACATTCTTAGCAATAACTGGCCACCATTTAGGTGGTTATCTTCTCACTGACTTCCTTGTACATAGCCTGAAACCACTATCTGAAGGTCTGCCAGTCACAAGCCTGCAAAGTGGAGAGTCTTTTACTACCCAGTAGATTATAAATGAACTTTCCTCTACCCTTATTAATTTTCCCTTAGAGTCTAATCCTTATTCCTGCAGGAAACAATGCCTCTTTCAATATTTGATTTTCATCTTCAGCACTATGAGGGAAAAAGAAGGATTTGAGTTTAATCCTACTAACCAGTAAAACCAGCTTTCTCCTAGGAGCTCAGAAAGAATGAAAACATAAATAAAAACGTATACCCTCTGATAGGAGACAAAGTGCTTTAATATTTTCAAAGACAGCATGGTCAGAGCATCACGTCTTACCCTGCTTGCTGTGCTTCATGGACATCAGGCAGTGTAAAGAGGCTTGGCAGTCCCCTTCACAGGTAGGGAGCTGCATTATAGGATTGGACACATGGATTATGAAAGCAGATTGTTTATGGTAAAGATCACACCTTGTATTTACAATAGCAGAAATAGGTTTTTATTATACTGTATGGTAATGACAACAATAACAAAAATTATCAAAAAACAAACAAACAAACAAACAAACAAAAGCAGCTTAAGATAACTTGTCTCTCTCTCTCTCTCTTTTTTTTTTTTCCAGGCAGAATCAACATCTCTATGTTGTAAGGTTCTCTGCTGAAATTGTGGTGCACAAAGGCCTCTCATCAACCCTACCCTGTAAGAACACGGTCAAGTCTGCTCTGTCTGTCTGTCTGTCTGTCTGGCCATGTCTGTCCTTGTCTGTTCATTTACACCCCACACATGCCCTGTCACATGCAGTGGTGTGCGGAGAAGAAATGTGGACATGGCTTTGAGGTTTCTCATGGTGTTAAAACAATTCCAACAAGTTTTCAATGACAGGAGATGTTCATTGGATGTGATGTGTAGAATTCCTCTGCTGATAGTAACATCTTGACTTTTCCTGTAATTATTGCTAGTAAAAAGAAAAGGAAGAATGAAGGGGGCCTAGTCCGTGGCCAGATTGAAAGCCCTAGGACTGGGGATATTTTAAGTAGCCAAGCACATATCATGTGGCAGAAATCAACTGGAATAAGAAAACTTAGAGAATATCTAAAAAAGGAAAAAAAATCTGAGTTAAATTTGTAAATGAAAAGAAATCTAGCCAGTTAAGGTAACAGAAGAGGAGTGAAAGTAAAGTAGCCTTGCTTCACTGAGCAAGATAATAGTCTGCTCAGAGCATTGCGGATCCTGAAATGTTAGAGACTGAAGATTTAAGGTGGCTATAAAAAAGTGGATTGGAGTTGACATAGAATGTATGAATAAGGATATCAGTGGAAGCCCCCTCCATGCAAGAGAAACCCGAGGTGTTTGAGAGATGATGATAGTCAATACTGTAGATGAAAGAATGGAGAATTCTCAGGAATTTTCAATATAGGTACCATTTAAGTCAGGTGGAAGTGAAGGTCTTTGAGGCCATCAGCTATTTCACAGGACATAAAGATCTGCTCTAGTAGAAGGTAACAGACTCACTCTGAAGATATATGATGCATAAGTTTAGGAAACACCTATTATTACATTATTTGTATTAAAACACAAATGTTTATGATAAATATATGTATATATATACATACATATATATATATATATATACTCATATGATTGAGAAAAAATTGTGCCAAAAGGCAATCTGAATTCCAGCCCCATTAAGCTTATGAAGGAATATAATATTGAAAGAAGCAAAAAAGTAGTATTTTGACTTTTCATTTTTATTTCTGATTAACACTCGTGGCTGTTTAAAGCTAGCCCCATCGGCAAAACAGCCAAAGGAATCATATGGTTATAGAGGGGAAGCACTCCATGAATTTGAAATCTTACGTTTTATCAGCTTATTTACTGCAGAACTATGATTAAAATATAATTTTAACCATTTATACTTATGCTGTGTAGTCAGGTCTGCTTTTCTCTTTTCAGAAATGCATACTTATAATGTGAAGAGACACAAGTTAAGGACATTTCAATCACTCAGGAATAAAAAAACTGCTGAATTCTTATGCCATGCACACAGATTCCTTCTGCATCATGACTGAAAATGAGGACGAAAGGGGTCCTGTGTAGAAGATGATACACCAAGACAAGGTCCTCCTTAAAAATGCATTTCGCATCTCAAGCGTAATCTCATTATGAAATGAATTTCATTTAGTATTTCCTTTCTGAGAAGTCACCTACTATCATTGTATCAAAACATCCTACCTATGTGTAATCCACACTAATTTGGATCTGTGCCATAGAAGCCAGGCCTTGGAGAGAGGGAGGCCTGCCCAGGAGTAGACTGACATTGTGTTGGCTGCCATATGCATGACAAACCTAATCTTCTGTTTTTAGATGCGAATTTGGAGTAGTTTCTCATCAGTAACTTTGCATAGACTATAGACTCAATTAGACAACATATGAAGGAACTGCCTTGAATTTGAGGAGTGTTCGTTTCCTTTGATTTTATGGACAATAACTTTAGAGAAGTTATCAATTAAAGTTTCAATATCTGGCAAGCAATAATAATATAGCTAAGAATTTTTAATTTGACTTTACATGAAATACATGATATATACATACATGCATATAATTTCAGAATAATCATTTATATAAAATTTCTTATTCGATCTTTACCACAATCCAATGGGGCACATAATATTAATTATCCTTTCCATTTACATAGATGAGAAAATGAAGGTTCAAAAGGTTATGTACCCTATCTGATCTTATGAATCTGTTAAATGAGCTTATCTAGATTTAGGTCACATTCTCTCTGACCCTATAGTCCAAGATCTTTATTACGTTACACAATGCCTAAAACACATTGCAGGGTTCTGCATTGAAATTAATCTAAAATGGACTAAAAAATGATGCAAATTATAGTTAGTTCCATTAGATAGAGCATATTAATAATAAAAAGTTTGCTGATTGACTCTCTCCATTTGGAATTGATCACAACTACAAGCAGGAGTCACAGGTTGGACACCCCATCTTGGAAGTTGCTCTACAAACCAAGCCCTGTGCTTTCAAGTTGGACCTAATGTTATTTATAATATGACTCAGCAGAAGCATCACTGTTTCAGAATCTGTTTCAGAACACACTGCTATAATCCCAATGGTAGCCACAGAATCTCAGTATAAAATTTCTAAATCTGTTTCTTTATTTGTTATGGAGTCTCGCTATGTAGCTTGGACAGCTTAGATAGCTGAGACCTCCAGCAGGGCTGTCACATCATGTGGTACCAGGGATTGAACTCAGGTCTTTAGCTTGCCAGGCAAACACTTAGGCCATCAAGCTATCTCCCCACCAATATAATATCTCTACAAAAAAACTATTTTGTTTACTATTTGAAATAGAACAGTACCAAAATCTTAAGAGAAACCCCAAAGTATCTACTTATTAAATGCAGAGTCCCACCTAGGAATGCCATTGAATGTGGAGAAGTCATTAGGCACTTAGGAATTCGACACATGTTCATCCAAAATTACAATTTCTTAAAATCTTGAAAAATAATTTATTCAGCAAAATACTTTTAAGTAATCTATATGATTGATGTAAATATTTCTGAAATGTTATATTATTGAGTTATGCTTAAAGGTAACTGTTTCCTATGAAAATAAAACAGACCCTGTTTAAACTTTGATGGAAAGGTTAATCATGATTGTATTATCCAAAAATGCACATCATCTTCATTATTCACTCAACAAATATTATATATGAATTATAGGTTAGTCCCACACAAGGTGTTACAGACACAATGGTCTCTAGGGGAGACAATTTTGTGAGGGAATTTAAAGAGTAGAAGGAGAAGATTTTAGAATATATGACACCAAATCAGAAGCTTCACGTAGCCTGTGATAACTGTACCAGGTATGAGAGAAGGAGGATTAGACATAGCCAGAGAGGTGAATAATTGTGACATCATACATAATTATTAAAAGAAAGCAAGAATTTATTATTTGATGTAACAGTAATAGAAATTAAATATGTGTCTTTCGGCAGACATTAGCATGACTCAAAGTCAGTTTTATTTTCTTTTTCTCTGCCACATGAAATATAGAGATATATATAAATGCACTACATGAGATAAAAAAGTTACATATATGGAGCTTGTTGCACTTTCCCTGAATAATTTTCAGGACACATGAAGAGAGTAAAGTAAGTGATGTTAAAAAGTTCAGAGAAATACTTGACAAGGGGAAGAAGAGCATATTAAATTGAATAGAAAACCTACTATTGATCAAGAGAAACAGCAAAGAATATTGGTGATACTGTTGATGGAGGTGAGGCACCTTGAGAAGGATCAGGATTAACAGAGAATTCCAAGTACTACAGGTCAGTTGTGTTGGCACTGTTTTGGGTGTTGCGCTACGTGACATTGCACTGCAGTGGACCTGCCTTTGACCCTTCAATAGAGACCTTGAGTAGGCTGGAAGATGTGTTGATCTATTGTCCTGAAGACTGATAATATAAATGCAACTTCTACCAAAATGGAACTTGCTGGCCAAGGCAATGCCATTATATATTGGGAGCGCTGGTCAAAAAGTAATTGGAAATATTTATTAGATTTCCAATGGATTATTAGCTATATTAAAAATATAAAAATCTCAAAATATTAGGGAGAAAGTGATATAAAAGATGATTCCTAGCTGGGCGTGGTGGCACACGCCTGTAATCCCAGCACTTGGGAGGCTGAGGCAGGAGGATCGGTGTGAGTTCGAGTCCAGCCTGGGCTACAAAAGTGAGCTCAAAGCCAGCCTCAACTGCATAACAAGATCCTGTCTCAAAAAAGACAAAAAAAAAAAAATGATTCCTTTCTAAAAAAACAAAACAAAAAAAAATTCAGAGCCAATATTATATAGTAGATACATAATACAAAAATATTACATTTTAAATATGATGCTTTTCTCACTTTTGAGTTCTATAAGCATATGCACATGTATGCACAGGGCACCTCTCACTTGTTTATGTGTCTTTTAGTCATGCATATAAGCAAAGCTTAAATAGAGTACATGTGAAAATAATATTGGTTTGTGATAATACAGTTTTGAAAGTCTAACCATAAGAAAGATTTTACAAACACCCTGAAGTCCCAAATTGTTGTCTTAAGATTTTTTCCAGAAAACCAAGAAACATAATTAGTAAATGAGATGTATTACATGTTTTAGCAGCACAGAATATCCAGTTGAACAGAATACATATTTTATGAGTACCTGAACATTATGGTGTTTTCAAGATTAATTTACTAAATCCTTGATCTTGAAATGTTCCCTGCAAACCCCAAACTAGTGACACATCTTCACTTATTTATTCTTGTAATGCAGAACTAAAGTGTGCCTCAGAGTGCTCAAGCTTCCTAGGTCCGGCTTCCAGAAGGCAATTTGGTAACATGGCTGTTGTACTCAGGAGCACATTCATTTGATGATGTGCTCGTTGCCCAATGTACTGTCCAGAGGCAGAGCTTGGCTGTTTAAGGTGCGGCACCGCAGGTGCATTGGGAGTGTTTCTCCCTCTGGTTCTCCCTGTTCTCTGCTTTCTAGCTCCCACTGGCTGGGCAGCTTTCATCTTTCTTGCCCTTCCACCCTGCTGGAGTCAGCCAACCAGAGACTGACCCTTCCTAAAACATGAATCAAAATAAACCTCACCCCTTATGTTGTGGATGTCAGAAGCTTTATTCCAGTATTGTGAATCTGATCAGTGCAGTTACTTCAGTTGTCCTTGTAATAATAAGTATAGCAAGATATGAGATTACAATTTGGAAGATGATGGAAACAGGAGACACATGACCTGCTATGCTTTAGGAATAAATAGAAAATAATAAAATCATAAAAGACAAAATATCTTTAGGAGCAGAACAAAGATGAAAAAGTTATTGCTAAAAGTAAAATAAGACAACCTGTAGGAATGCTAGAGAATTGTAAGATAAAATGGAAAGAATTAGTTCAAAGATTTTCAAGGACCTAATAACCAGGTAGAGAGAAAAAAAGAGATTCATCCATGCTACCGTGTACAATATTTCTGCCTTGCAAGAAATGCTATGACCTTATGGAACTATAAAAGTAAAAGTGAGGTTATCAAATTACAAAAATAATATCCTGAAACATTGGAGCAAAAATTGTCAAATTATTCCTTGACCACTTATTTTAAGTATAGTTTTCATTGTTGCAGAAAAAAATAATGAACAAGACTGAAAAAGGGGACATGTTTTAATGGAGCTTATTAAGAAGAAAAAAAAAAAAGAAAAACATCAGATTTTGTTCTAAATCTCTTCCTCTATATTAATTTCTGAAAACAACTGAGTAATGGTCAAAGTAATCAGAAAGAGAGAATATGTGAAAAATGTCATAAAGCCAGCAGACTAAATCATCTGCCTGGGCAGATGCAGGGACCAGGATTGATCTCTTATATCCTGAGCTGATGGAAGGTTGATTCAGACTGGGTGTGGTGGCACGAGCTTATACTCCCAACTCTTGGAAGGCTGAAAACAGGAGAATCACTGAGTCCAGTCTGTGTAGTGAGACCCTGTAGACCCTTTACTAAACAGAGAGAGAGAGACAGAGACAGAGAGACAGAGACAGAGACAGAGAGACAGAGACAGAGAGACAGAGACAGACAGGGAGACAGAGAGACAGAGAGAGACAGAGAGAACACATGCAGTCATCCTCTATCTCCACCCTGACTGCTATTCAATATAAGGGAAAGACATCATTTTGAACATAGAAGAGGTGACAATATAATTTTCACTAACGACTGAAGGAAATATTAGTGGATGCAGTGCATCCACATAAGAAATGAACAGAGAATTATGTAAATATTGAAAGCACGTAACAAAATACTACAAATAACCAAAATTGTGATAACTGTGAAAAGCATAAAATTTTTAAACTCCATGTAAGGAAACAATGTAATGAATGAAGCCTAGTAAATTATATTTCTCAATCTTTATAATGTACTTCATTATATCTGAATTTAGTGTTGGTAAAAATAGCGATCATTGGCAATAAAGCAAACTATAAAAGACTAAATCTTAAAATAGAACTGGGCTCCATTGAGTGTATGGATAGATTCTTCTTAAACACTATAAAGTAGATATTATACCATTACTATGTTCCAAAGGACAGAAAAAAATAAAAGGCTTAAATATGATGTTGAAAGAATAATAACACTCATACAGAAGTATAACAAAGCAAAATGATTTGCATTATAACATAATTATGTAATTTATGTAATTATGGATCAGTATCATCTGTAGTTAGTGATGCAAAAGTCTAAGTAGCTTTCAGTGCATTACTAATGGTGGCTCATATCAAAAGACAAGGAGGCCTTCGTATTAAGGGACCAGCTCTGCTCAGTCCTTCATTGCAGTGTTCACCCCGACCTTTATCTCATTTTACTAAAATTTGAAGCATTGGAAAGGCATGCTACACCTCTCTAATGCTTCCTTAGAATGATCATTCCCAGTGTGAGCTTGATTCATGCCCACAGAGATGGGAAAGGCAGGAAAGTCAGGGGCCTCAGTTCAGGCTGCTGGGTAGAAAACAGCTCTGGTAGGTGTGCTCATCAGAGCTCAACCTCGCATTCCACTCCTGGTCTCCAGATGCCTGGGCATAGTGGTAGCAAGGTCCCGACTGTATCACGGAGGCAGTTATCTAACTAACCTAGGTTATCCTTATCTAACCTAGGTTTACCTAATTCTTTACATTTATGTCCACTTTTACTCCTGCCTTGTTACAGTGGGGCTGCTGTGCTTCATATCTATGCTTTATATTTTAGCATCGGAAGTGGGCCTTTTGGAAAGTGAATGGATTATGGGGTCTTCTACCTGGCCTGCTGTTAGATCACATCTGGTTAAAAGGTGTAGGACCCTGAGCCTCCCTTCCTCTGCAGAAGTCGTATCCTGTCACAGTTACAAGAAAATGAACATTCCATGCCAGTGACGACAGCGTGACTCGAACAGGGCTGGAGGTCTTTTCTCCAACTTGCTTTTGACTCTAGCATGTTAGCACCAGGTTTTGCCCACATTCTTCCATACCTCACTGAGTCCATAAGAACTTCCTAGTAATATTTAAACACAATCACATAACTATTAACTGAAGAAACTGTTATCTTTTGTTTTCTTTTAAAAAGACTCTCAGAAGTCAGACATGTTGGCAGAGGCCTTTATTTCCAGCTGCCTGGTAGGGTGAGGCAGGGGCGCTGAAAATGCAAGCCCAGTCTGGACAACTTCTCGACCCAACAAGGTGGTGTCTCGGTCAGAGAAGTAGTCATTGGAAGGCTTGGAGATATAGCTCAGTACAAAGGCCATGAGTTCAATGCCAAGGACTAAAACTTAAAAGAGAATAAAAGTAAGAAACAAGACTTTGGAAAAGCTTGTTCATCACACCAATCTAAACATAATACATAGTGAATATTCTCCTTAGTAAGAAAGAATGAAAACACTAATACACAAGTATAATAAGCAATGTTAGGAGTGTTCAGAGATGCATTTATTAAGTTAGTCATTTACAGCAAGCTCTCAATGAAGAAAACTGGTTGGATTGCACAGATCTGACAAGTGGAAGATTGGTGAGCTCAACAAGTCAAAACCTGAAGCAAGTTTTGAGCAAGAACACATTATCCTCTGTAAGTTCTCACTTTCCTCAGTTCTTACCCACAGCAGCATGTGATTAAGTTAGCATTCTCTGGTGCCAGGACTGTCTTACAGAGGCACAGCCTGGCTCTGGTGGTTTACCATTGGAGCAGGCAAGGATGTTTCATTCCAGAGCAGGAAATGAACTCAAATCAAATTCCTTTTGTGAAGCACATTTTTGTCCTAGGCAAATAAAGCTTTGGAAGTGCTGCTACTGCATGCCCAGAAGTACTTGCCAATGATATTTTCTGTTGATAAATTCCCTTCACCTCCCATCTCCCGGCATTGGAGTTTTTCATTCCTTAAGGCACACGTGTTACCAAAATATAGCTAGCTTCATATTTTCAGAAGCAGAGACAATTTCCAATCATTAGAATCAGCAGTCAGCACAAGAAGAGTGCCGACTGTAGGTGTAGAAAATATTTTTCATTAAGATATTGAATGCACCTGGAAGTCTCAATATTATAAAAGTGTCATTTCAGATGGAGTTTGTTTTTAATGTATCTCAATAGTTTCACTAGATAATGTACATGTTTCAAAAACTGTCAAATGATCCCAAATGTTTTCATTGGATTATTTGTTAAAATTTCTCCTTTTATACTGATTTTTAAATCACTTTACATTGTCACCACTAATTATTTGCAGTTGTTCTTTTTCTTTTTCTTTTTCTCCTTTTTTTTCTCATACATCTCTTTTAATAGGTTTGGGAAATGTGCTTTTACGCAGTTTTAAATATTGTATGGGCAAACCTTAATTACTTTCTAAGTTTTTCTACCTTGAGAAATTACAGCTCTTGACAAACTGCATAAACAAACTGGTATATTTTCCCCTAGAAGTTCATAATTAATAACTTCCTTAATGTATATGCTTTGCATATGTACATATGAGTGTGTGTATTTACATTCACATGCATCTATGCTGCCAAGTAGATCTCTATTTTTATCCTGACCTTTGACGGCATCTTTTGTGTCCCTGACTTTAAGGATAATACTCACTATTAGTCAAATTCCTTTACACACATAGTTCACTGTGTGTTCCTCAGGTCTTCCACTGACTCGGGGTTCTTTCCTTCTGTGTACACACTGTCGCTTTCCTTGTTTTTCTTCACACAATGAATTTTTTTCAGAGAACTTCTCGCTGGTCTGCTGTCACTCAGCCCTGCTAGGAGATGTTTGACGGCTCCAGGATCCTTTCGGGTGTCACAGAGGCTGTGGGTGAGCTGGGAGCTTTAATAAGTGAAGCCCAGAGATGGTGACAGCATCCCACTCAACACAGAGTTATCCTAAAGGAAATGTCAATAAGACCTCTCTCTGGAAAATTGTTTGCAGAGGTAAACCAAGGAAAGCAAACCATAAACCAAACAAAATGGTTTTCTACTCACAGTTTAAAATCTTTTAGATGTGATTTGGAGTCCTTTACACTTACAAAGCAGTTTGATGGATTTAAAAAATTAGCTAAATAGGACTGGGAATAAAGATTGATGCTGATCATTTAGGACAAAGGATTCCTCATGTATTGTAAGTTTTCAAGTAAGTGACATTTTTTCCACTTAGATTTTGTAGATTGTCTTCAGATTGGTCAAACAGAATCTTGCAGTATTTGCCATCACTGTGACAATGTTTTAAAAGTTGTCAGCTGTATTTTCTATTATGTTTATCAAGATTGTTCAGTGGTTACATTTTATGCTTATCAACAGAAGCTCATCAATGTTTGAGTTGATATGGTACTTAACCACTTTTCAAGGAAATTTTTATATATTTAAGTTCACTAAAAACTCAAGTAACAGCAATAAAGGCATCCTTCTCTGTGTCTCACAATTAAAAAAATGTCACTAGTATTTTATCATGAACTATATTATTGTCTCAGTTTCTATTGGATCCACATAACTAGACCAACAACTACTTTCATAATGAAACTTCAATCTGGAAACCAGTGTATTATCTCTGCCAAAAAAAAAAAAAAAAAAAAGTTTGTTAATTACTATAGTGTAACTTTGTTTATATAACATGAGAAGCAGGAGAATCCTAGCTGACATGGCTTTTCCTTTGACACTTTTATAATTGGTTTCAGCACCAACTGCACAAATGTTTCTTTCTCTTTGTATCTGTACATTCACATTTGCTTTCTCAGAGCCTTAAGTGGCTTTAATGTTATTCTCACCTCAGTGCTATACTAGTACTACTAATTAACTCATACGTAAAAACAGCATATTATGGCTATGTACTCTTTTTATTTTTGACCCTTTATTTATTTGTTTGTTTATTTATTTGGCACAGGGTATTACTACACAGCTTGGACTTACAGTGATCCTCCTGTCTCAGCGTGCTTGGCACTGGGATTATAGGCATGTGCCACCATGCTGGTTTCAGAGACCAGTTTGGCCCAGGCTGGCAAAGCATGTGAACCCATGGATTGAACCCTAGAACTTGAGCTTGGCTAGAGGACATTGAGTCTACCTAGGCTTCTCCCCTGTCTAGGCATTCTTGTAATTGTTTTGTGCACATTAACTCATATCTACCCAAATATATATAGATATATTACACTGTAAAACAATAAAGATAATGACCAGTAAATACAATCATTTTCTCAGTGTCATAGAACTGATGTTTCTCTGTAATAGAAGGTATGGTTGAAGTTGACGTCTTAATCAAATATCACCAAATACTCCTCTCCCCTGAAATCTCTAATAATGAGTTCCGCTATTTTGTTCCTGTTCTGTACCAACAGAAATGAAAGCTTGTTTGTCTTCTCTTTGCTTTGCATTCTTTCTTATGCTGACTAATGCTCTGTGTTTGTGTTTGTTATACTTTTTGGATCTACCACTAAATACTTCTGTTATGTGCAGCTGTGGCAATAATCCAGTGGCGGATTGCTCTTCTGTGATATTAAACTAAGTCATGTCTTCAGTACATTCTTGGATAGGGTCCTTATACAAAACATTTTTTTTCTCTTGTGGTCAACTCAGCCCACTCCAGCGGCAGGGCTAGCATAGCATGTGCTGACAGGGATTGAACCGTGGTCCCTGTGTGCTTTACCTAAGCTCGCCTGAGCAAGTGCTTTAGATCACCGAGATATCTCCAGTCCACCTTCTACAAAGCTTTTGCTATTTTCTGCCCATTTTCCAAAAGGTACTTAACACTGCCAGCCAATTCTGTGAGCTTCTCAACATTCTTCCATCAAATTTGTTTTCTCCTTCTAGTAGCTAGTGCTCTTTTTGCTACTTTTTTTCCAGATCTTACACACACACACACACACACACACACACACACACATATGTGATATATATATATATATATATATATATATATATATATATATATATATATATGTTAGGGCATGAATACATTGCTATCTATAAAGTAATGTGGAGAATTTTAATGTTTGCCATAGCCAGATCAGAAACTATTCAAAATCTTCCTTAAGTGCCAAGTTGGGAATTCAGTAGCAGGACAAAAGCTGATCAAATCACTGCCTGTGGTCACCTGGTATCAACTGCTTATTTGCAAGGATGACTTTGGGGAATTGAGTTGTCCTTACCAGAGAATAGTAGATGTGCATAAAGAATTTATGGATTTAAAGAAAAGACAACTGTTTTGAACATCAATGGACAGCTTAAAGAAAGAGAATGACAAGTTAAGATCCTTGAATTCCAGGCTCAGAGCACTGCCTGAAATCCAGGGAGTTTCTAGGATCAAGATAAAAGCAGCTCTTATCTTTAGTTGCTGGAGGGACTTAACTGGCAGAAAAAAAATATGGCCATAGAGATAGGAAAATGAGGCTCTCTGTTTAGTTCAGAGCTTTTCTTTGTATCACATAAAAATTTGAGAATTGGTACGGAAAGAATGTTAGAAACTTGAATATTAATTCCCATTGATAGGTTATCGAGACTGAAGAGCATATAGAGAATCTTAAAGGTTTTTGTACCTTTTTACCAGCACAGGGATTCCCTATTGAAATACAAAAGCACAAGTCCTAGGGCTCAGGGAGATAGCTCAATGGCATAAGCACCTGCATGGCAAGAGCAAGGTCCCAAGTTTGTGGTACCTAGTACCACAGGAAAAAAAAAAAATATTTTACAGATGCTTACATGTAGAAATTAAACATACATTAGTCTATTTTTGGCCACAACAGTGTTCAGCATAGATGATATATACATTGATGATCAAAACTGGATCCAAGAATTATAGAGATGGTATGGAAATTAGCCAAGGCATTGGGTCTTGGAGTTAGAAACAGTAACTAAACAGATGTCTTAGTTACTTTTTACCATTGCTAGGACAAATACCTGACACTCAAAGTGCAGGAAGAAAAGGTTTATTTAGCTCACAGTTACTGGAGGTTTCAGTCCATATTCAGCTGGCCCAAGGCTGAGTGGAACAGGGCAAAGAGAATCCAGTTCATGGCAACAGAATAGCAACAATCACGACAGAGGCAACAGAACAACCAGGGGAGCAGAGAGCAACAGCTTCAGTCTGTGTCTCTGTCTCTCTTTATATTACATTCAGGCTCTCCACCTCAGACTATCTGCCATAGTCTACACCCATAATCCCAGAAGTACTTAAAACACATAATCGCAGGGATCATGGATCAAGTCTCAAACTCTGGATCAGTACTAAAATACATAATCCCAGTGACTTGTGAGTTAAGTCTCAATCGGTAGAAGTCCTTGCCCCATGACTGCATGAGGCTTTGGGTGGACAACTGGACATGAACCATAACAACAGGTATAAATTGTCTTCTTCTGAGTACTAGTGAAATAGATTTATTCTATTATAACACTTTTGTCATTAGGAGTTTTCTTTAAAAGGATGTGGAAACATTTTGTATGAATTCTGGATTGCTAAAGGTAGAATTTCTTCTAGTGGTCACCATATTGACTTACTATGTTATTTAAGAAACTTCATTATTGGGCCATTCCTGTCAGGATCAGATTGATACGGTAGTCTATTCATCTTATCCCTGCCAGCTAAGGTAAGGCAACTGCCCTGGCTTTTCTACACCAGTGGCACCATTTTGAATTTTGGGGAAATGAAACAGAGAAGAATTGTTAAAAATTGACCGCAGTTGTGTTAACGGTGGCAGTGTCTAGAGACAACTGATAGACTGCACTGGTATCCAGCCTCATTGGCCTCTGTGTTCTAGCCAGAGAACTGTTTTGATGGGCTTAACCCTGGTGCTGGACTTCCCTGTTTTCCAAGATCTATTTCTCTTTCCTTTGAGTTGATCCTGTTATTTACTTGGTAGCTTCCTATGTGTAGTATTTAGTGAATCTGGCATGATTCAACTTCCCTGTTAACTTGATATCCAGTGGGAAGGTCTCCCTGATCCTGTGCTGCTTATTTAACTGCCCTTCTGAAATCTTGGTCTCCTCGCTTTTATTAAGTACTTCTCCACTTATATTACAGTTATTTTCTGTCTCATTTTTGACTCTGCTCTTAAAGCTCTTCTGAGGTTAAGACAGCCCAGCCTCGAAGAGTTTTGTGTTAAAGAAAAAATTGGAAATGTTGTAATTATATTGTGAATCAATAATTGTAGCTGACCTTCTGGCCACTATTTTATTCTAGCTATTACATTTTTGCCTCTCGGCTCAAGTTCTTTTGATCTCTGTTTTGCGATATTTGCCTAGAAATTGGCAAAATGCACATAAGCTTTGCCAGTTGTCTTTCATTAGTTTTGTCCAGTAGAAAACACTAGAGGTAGCTGTAAGAATGAAGGAAGAACAGGACATTTGTGCAAATTTTGTTTGATGTTTGCTCGCTTTTTGCCTTCCTGGTAGAAGCCGCCACTTATCTGATGGAGGGTTTACCATTTCTCAGTAGCTATAGAACCAGCCTCAGTGTGCTCCTGCAGGCTGACGTGCCTCTGTGCTCAGCATCGGTCTTCACAGTCCTAAGGGCAAGGATTGGGGAGAGGGGGACAGCAGCACACACTGCTCTTTCTCTGAGTTCGGGATTTTGCTCATGCAGAACTCTACCTCCAAGTCTGAGAGCTTAGACTGCTATCCAGTGTTGGGCAGCTGCTGTTAATAGATCCGCCTTTCATATTAGCATAATTTTTCTTTTCACCCCTTCAGTTTTTCAATCCTTAATCAACAGTTGTGTACATAAACTCATTTCTAGTTGGGTAACTGACTTCGTTTCGTTTTTTACTGAAACTTGACTGATAAAAATTCATTCCCATTGAACAGTATGCAAACGTGTGCCAGTGCTACCATGAACTTCTGTTCTGGCTGATTAAAGCCATACTCTCTTGTGACAAGTGTGTCCTTTCACTTGTGTTTCTGCATGTGATATATTGACTGAGGGAGCAAGAAAAAGTCCAAGTGGTTAAGTCGATTTCAATTGTATTTTCAGTTCTCACTATCAAAAGGTAACATGAGGATGCTTATGATTTATTCTCTTTCTTTTTACATTGTTTGAATAATTTACAAAATGATTTATGCATCAATCACAGCCTGTATAAAAGAGATTAAGTAATCGAGTTGGATAATTTGAGATGAATTTTCTACAAAAACTAAAGGAAGGTATGGAGAAGTCAAAAGACCTAATGTAGTACCTCTCGTCCAATTATAATGGAGAAGTCTGTTGCCTTCTTTACACCTATGAGGACTAAAATGTATTATAACATCCTTGTGGCAAGAACCACCTGTCACATGCTGTAGCCTTTGGCAGAGGTGTATAGTCAAGTTGCAGACAAGGACTGAGGGTAATAAATTCCCTTTCCTACCTTTTGTCCCCCCCCAGCAAGCCCCACCAACAGGGAAAACCTAAGGCAGTGATCCACTTCACCCGCTTGCCGTCTTCCATGCTGATAGGACAGATAAGCAGAAGAACAAGAGACCAAGAGGAGAGAATGAGGACGCCTTGCACTGAATGGTTGATCATAGGAGCCACAAAAAACGTGTTTAATCACAGTAGCCCTTCCAAGAAGAAATCCTCTGGAGCACATATGGAGAGTACAGAGAAGGCAGGGGAGGCAGAGTAGGTCGATGAGTACGTTCACAAAGCATTTCTCAGTGCACAACAGTTAAATATCAAAGAGAAAATCCTGTCATTAAGAGGCCTGAGAGGAATTACAAATATAAGCCAAGTTAAATTTTTCCTTTTGACAATAAATACAGATCCTTACCGAACTTCCCTCTTAATTCTGGAAAGCATTTTATTGCTAAGTGGCTTAAAAAGTGACTGTGATTCTCTGACAACTTCCTCTACACACATACACTATGCGTATCTATGTGTGTTTTAACATTTCAAAGTATGGCATGTGATCCATTCCAGAGTGTTTATAATTAAGCTGTTTCAAGGCCCTCTCAAAGAATATTTTTCCAGGATAGTTGACTGCATAATGCTCTGCATGATTTATTTATAGACCAGTAATGAAGACATAGCTAATCATCATAATTAATTGGTGTTTTTGTGCTTTCAGGCTTCATCACAAAATCTCTCACATGCGGGTGCCAAGTAAACCTGGCTACAGGGCGAATGTTGAAGACAAACTCTGCCTATTGCTTTTAATGTACAGTTACACAGTATTGATTTATTTACCACCTGTTTTGGGGTTATAATTATGCAATGACAGGAGAAGTAACACGTTTGGCCAAGTAAACATTTAAAGTTTTTTTCTGAAGTAAACAAGCAAGCAAAAGGAAAAAAAAATCAGTTTCCATAGTACATACAAAGTGAGTTGTTTATAACATTATGGATTGTGTTATATTATTATCAGATACATTGCTTACCAAAATTAGTTTGAAGTCACAGCAGACTTTTCCAATATAGCTACCAATTTTACTTATCATTTATTTTTATAGAAAGTACTTTCAATTTGTTTCATAAAGTTGAAATTCATGAAGATTTTAGTAAACCTGTTTTCTTATAGATATTGGGAATTTATCTCTATCTATCTATCTATCTATCTATCTATCTATCTATCTATCTAGCTAGCTAGCTATCTAGCTATCTAGCTATCTAGCTAGCTATCATCTCTATCTATAACTCTACATCTATATAACAAATGGAGGCCACTTGGGTTACAGTTAGGTTGGTCATTAACCTTGGTTTCCAGGCAGCAGCACATGGAAGCTGTGCTTGGAAGAGCAGGGAGAACTGATACTGTCCTTTGGCAGTGTCCCTTAGAGAGTGGAGAAGAGCAGATCAGACCAGTATGTGCCTAGCTATTCTTTCCCAGGCATAGAAATGTCTGGCTGCATATGGTGGTGCACACCTGCCTTTCCTGTAGTCTAGAAGTTAAGGCAGGAGGATGCCACCTTTCAACCTAGTCTGGCCAACATAGTGACTTTGTGGGACCCTATCTCAAAACAAAAGAATAGTAAGAAAAAGGTTGGCTAGACAGCTCAGTGTTATGGCTCTGGACTCAGTCCCTTGCAGTAGAAAAGCAAAGGTGTGGATTGCTTAGACCATTCAATTTCCCAAAATTAAAAATAAAAATCAAGGCATGAGAGAGGATCAGTTTTTTGTTTGTTTGTTTTTGTTTGTTTGTTTGTTTGTTTGTTTGTTTTGAGATAGTCTCTCACTATGTAATTGAGTTCACCATGGAGCCTAGGCTGGTCTTGAACTCAAAGTGATCCTCCTGCCTCAGCCTCTTGAGTTATGGGATTATAGGCATACATCAACCCAGCTAGGACCAGTGTTTTATTCAGTGATATCTTTTCAAAGGAGAAGTGGAAATAAAGCATTTACTAGCATTGAAAAGAAAAAAAAAAAAAAACACAAAAATACTTTTCCTTGTCATCATTCAGGTTAAGTGACCCATTAAATACTTACGTATTAAATATCTAAAATAGTATTTTTAGCAGCAATTTAGTGATCCATAGCATGCTGGTGTCCAAAAGACCAAACAAGGATTTAGGTATGAAGGTTACTTCCCTGTACTAGTGATTTCATATTATATTTGAATAAGGGAATAAGAGAAGCAAAGTTAGCCAGGTGTGGTGGCGCATGCCTGTAATCCCAGCACTCAGGAGTCTGAGGCAGGAGGATTGGTGAGAGTTCGAGACCAGCCTGGGCTACAAAAGTGAGCTCAGGACCAGCCTCAACTGCATAG
>PVJA010014279.1:0-47750 GCA_004027025.1 Myocastor coypus
CAGCCTTTAAAGAAGAATGAGACGGCATGATCTGAATTACAAATTCAGGACAGGGTAGCATCTCAGAAGCCAAGGGAAAAAAGCATTTAAAATGAAAAATGACATTATAGTCTACTTGGAAGACCCAAAAAACTTCCCTGAGAAGTAACTATAACTAATACTCAAATTAAGTAGCATAGCAGGATACAAAGTCAACACTCAAAAGCCAATAGCATTACTCTACACAGATAACAAACACACTGAGAGAGAAATTAGAGAAACAATACCTTTAACAAGAGCATTGTGGAAAATGAAATAGGAATTAATCAACTAAAGAAGCAAAAGACCTATTCGATGAAAACTACAGTACTGTGAAAAAACATCCTAGAGGATTTCAGAAAATGGAAAGATATTCACTGCTCCTGGATAGGAGAATCAACATTGTGAAGAGGAAATACTTCCTAAATTGCTATACAGATTTAATGCAGTCCTTATCAAAATACCATCAAAAAACCACGCACATGTGAAAAATTGGCTCTCTATATATCAAAGACTAAAACTAGACCCAACTCTATAGCATGCACTAAACTAAAGTCAAAATGAATTAAAGATCTAAATATTAAAACAGAAACACTAAATTTCCCAGAAGAGAAAGTAGGAGGAAATCTTGAAAACATTGGAGTAAGCAAACAGTTCATGGATAAAAATCAAAATGCACGCTTAACATTTGAAAGATTCAACAACTGGGACATCCTCTTACTAAAGTTTTCGCACATGAAATCACCAACAGAGTATAAAGGCAACCCACAAATTTCAAAAAACAAGTATTTAGACAAAAGTCTTCTATCTAGAACTTATAAAGAACTAAAAAACACAAGGATCCCAAAATGCAAAGCCCCAATCCAGAAATGGGCATCTGAGATGAACACACATTTCTCACAGGAAGAAATACTACAAGCTTATCAATATATGAATAAATGCTCCATATCACTAGTGATCCGTGAAATGCAAATTAAAACAACACTTAGCTACCATCTCACCCAGAAAAAGTGGCTATCATAAAGAAATCAACCAACAACAAATGTTGGAGAGGCTATAGGGAAAAAGGAACCCTTTTCCACTGCTGGTGGGAATGCAGACTGGTGAAACTATTATGGAAATCACTGTAAATACTCCTTAAAAAATTAGAACTGGAAATCCCATTCAATCCAGCTGTCCCCCTACTGGAAATTTGCCCAGAAGAACAGAAAACATCATGTCATAGTGATGTTTATGCACCTATGTTTAGGACAGCACAGTTTGTGATAGCCAAATCTGTGAAACAACCAAAATGCCCATCATCTGAAGAATGGTTGAAAAAGGTGTGGAATTTTTATACAATATAATATAACTCAATTATAAGAAATGATAAACTAGAAGACCTCATATATAAATCGGTGTATCTTGAAGACATACACATAACTGAAATAAACCAGACCTACTTGTGTAAATATTGTATGGTCTCCCTAGTGTAAGAACTCAAAGGAAAAAATAAAAATGGAAAGGTATAACAGAGCTGAGTGGAAATCAAGAAGTTAAGGATTGAACAATGAAGAGACAACAAACACAAAAGTTAGGAAACTTGGCAAGGGCAAAACCATGCATTTATATACACAGGAAGAATTAGACAATGGTCCCAAGCATATCCAACAGATTTTTAATACTGAGAATAGCAATGTGTAATACTAAAACTATATTTGGAATGTCTATCATTCTCATCTTTTAGATGTGTGCTGCTTCTAATGTTATATCTATTACTGCTATACTATCTCAAGTAAATATAAGTTTAAAAAAAAAGGATAATGAAAGAGAATAAGAGGCAAAGAAAAATGCCATAGGATTGACCTACTACAATTTTGCATATGCTTATATTTCTAAATTTCTGTGTAAAAATGTGTAACTTTTTATCACATTTTATAGGGATTTATTAGAATATCAATGGTTAATGGAAAATACCGGTTCCATGTTAAGTCTAAGGCATTTGATATTCAGAGAGACAGTGACATTAAGGTCAAGTGCCTATGTTGTATGGTTATAGTAGCACCAAGCTTCTCTTCTGGAGAGTTAAGAACTTAAGTTTGCAGACCAAAATATTAGAGAAAAAAAAGGGCTACAAAGATAGCCAATATTTTGGCTCTAGCCCTTCAAGGTCAGTGAGGACTCAGGACATAAGCGAAACTATACTGTAACATCCCAATGTTTCTGCTCAAGATTATGGGGCCACAGAGGAAAGAGATTGACTATATAAAGTGTGCCTAAGGAGAGTCACCTAGAAAGAAAACATTCTCTCAGGCTCTCATAGAAAGCAAACTGGTCAGGCAATGGCCATGATTCATCCAGACGGCTGACACCATCATCAGTTGCACAGAGCACTGTATATGATTTCAAAGTTAATCCTGAGGGGATGTGACTGACCTTTGAAGATACAACAGTCACATGTTTTGTTATATAGGTCTTGCTTTATCTCTGCCTTAACCACCCAGTAGAAAAGTTTAATCAGGAGGCATAAAAAGCAAAACCAAGGGGCTGGGGAGATAGCTCCAAGGCACAAGTGCATGCTGGGCAAGTGCAAGGTCATGAGTTCGAACCCTGGTCCCCCCCCCCCAAAAAAAAAAAAGAAAGAAAAGTAAAGCCAAATTAGTATTCTGAGCTATAAAAGGCTGAAGTCAACAACTTCTGACATTGTCAGTTCTGCCTATAACCCACTGCTATAATGGAATATTGACCTATGCATACAGCTACTTTCCATTAGTTCAATGAGAATAAATACCAATATTGTCTAGAAAAGTTGAAGACAACAACATACATTGTGTTAATTATTGTTGCTGTCCTACTAATGTGTTTTGAAACTCTCATTATTTGTTATTAAAAGTAATAAAAAACTAAAAGGAGAATGTGATTATCAACAATGACAAATTCAATTGAAAATTGAGAATTTCCTACAGCATTGCATGAGCCATAGATGACTGTGTGACAAATGAATTTGTATGAAATAGTAGACAACACAAACTTCAGTAAACAGAAGCTAGGATATTTTCCACCACGTTTTATAAGTCAATATTAGCTATTATAAATATTAGGGGAAGATATTTTGTACTAGTATCTTAAATATGGCTGTTATCCTCAATTAGCTTTGACCCTCTCTCCAAAATCTGTAGACTATACATATCCAAAAACAAAAAGAGAGAATATCATCTAAAGAAAATTCTATTTCTGGCATAATTTGCATAGAGCATCACTTTTTCTTTTATCAACCATAACCATGCTTTGTGAACCATCAATATGACTGAAGTCCTGATTAGCTTTTGTAGTTACAAAAGCTAGACATTTCATTGGTAACTCGTAAGCAACTTGTTATTGATTAAATCTTTTGGAAATATATGATGTTATTCTATGGGCTTTCACATGTATGTTGACTTTTAAAAGATGAGTTAAATTTCTTTTTCAGAGATTTAACTCAGTGCTAAAGCTAAGATACCTTTGGAGAAATCATTCATTCATTTAACACATGCATAATGGATGCCACAGTGATTGTGACAATAATGAATTTTTGTGAAGCTTACTTCTATTTTATCTTGACATTTCTTATGAAAGTAACTACCACACCATTCATTGTCCTTATCCAAAGCACAATGAAGATATCCACCAATAGGTGGTCAAGGATGGAGTCCAGATCACACAACCAGATATATTACTATAAACATCAATCTGTTAAAAAGCATATTTGGGACATAACCACTGAATCAATAAGCCCCTAACCTTGTCAGTGCTGTCACGTGAACCACAAGTCTCCAGACTATTCAACAGGTTATCAAGTCATATTAATGCTACCATAGTTATTTGATTGATCCATCTATTAAACAAATCAAACAAAGAAATAGCAGGAATGATTGAGTGGGACCTCATTTGAGCTAGTTGATAATAGTTTTCACTTCATGCTGTTCCTATTTGTGAACTATTCTAGTAATAACAAATAAAGTCCTTCCATAAAAAATATAGGTTATCAGTAGAATGTTGCTAGAATTGATTTTAATATTTTGAAACGTTGAAAAGAATTTCAACTTCCAATTTTCTATCACTTCTTTTATGTATAATAACATTAAATATAAGTATTATCAGTGTTCTAAAATTTTCCACATCAAAATACAAACATACTTAGGTTATATATTTACTTTTAAAAATGAATTTAAATTTCTTAGGTTTTAGTTTCGTAAAACTACACTATCTCTCAGTTTATTGCCAAAATAAAAAGATTCAACACGATAGTATCTCTGTATTAGAGTTCTCTAGAATCATATACTATATTTGTTTTGTTATGCTATGTAGATTATTTACAAATTATAAAATAATTTTATAATAATATGCAGTTGAATTTCAATCTGAGATATTTTTCTTGAGTTTCTTCTGTTTCAGATTAGTTTTTGTTATTGTTACGAATGACTGCAATATCCCTGGTGGACTTACTGGGAAAACTGCATTATCTATTATTCAATAGATTTGCTTGAGCTTCTCAAAGCCATTGCTCTGGATAATTAATAAATAAACCTGCCAATAAAATAATTCATGTGGAACAAAAAACAGAGTAAATACATTTATTTGCCAAAACTTCCCTGCAGGAGCATTATTAAAAGAGACTTTACTCATTTCCTTTCTATTGTATGATCCTTAGGATTAGGATCAAAGTTACCTAGAACAGCAAGTAATTTTTTGGTTAAAAATCATCATAGGAAGGTAAAATATAGAATTATTAAAAAGTGGTTCATCTCTTGTTATGGCAATATACCTTTGAAGGGCACAGAAATTATTTTAATTGGATAAATTAGATGTTCTTTGTGTCCATATGGAGTATTGAATATAATGATTTGGTTGAGTGGATGTCAGTGTTTCTGTTCAATACTTCAATTAAAGTAATATTAATCTTACATTTCCCAAAGAAAGCTTAATAGCACAAGATAACTATGGTATCTCTGGGACATATAGTAAGGTCACTGGGTATAAATGAGCCCACATTGTTTTTCTGAATAATTCTGTAGCAAAGAGAGCTTTGGAAATTGTAGCTGTATTAGCTTTTCTCTCTTCATCACTTTGGGCTAAAATTAAAAGATCTGTCTCTTGCTTTTGTCACATTGTTATATGTGGCACAGCTACAAGGATACTTTGTGCTTTGTGAGGTTCACTAATAACATGATCAATTCATTTATTATTCTTACTTAGCTCAAACAAATGAGGATCATCTCAGTGAAAATGCTTTTTAGTAATTCTGAAGGATATATTATAAATAAGAATGGTTTCATTTGTTTCCAAAGCTAATTTCACTTGATTTACATGAACAATAAAATTTGAGTTACACATCACATTATGAGACACTTGTACATGTATTTTGTCTTTAAGAATTATAGGAAAATGTAGTCATAAAATGCTGATATCATCTTATGTTGGTTATGAAACTTCAAATTATGAGTGTTTCAATTTGAAAATGGGGCTCTAGCAATATGATTCAAAGAGGCTGAAAAATTTTTTAAAAACCTTCAGAATTGCTGCATGTATCTCTATTTTGGGGTGATTAACCAGCCTGACTCTGTCTGATATTTGTAGGAAAAGCTTTGCTTTGAAAATGAACTTGAGGCCATAATGTTAAGATAGATAAATCAGACACACAAGTTGAAATATCACCTATCTCACATTACAGGTAAAATCCAAATTATACATCAAAAGGAAAATAGAAGACAGATAATAGGAAGTAGAGAGGTGGATCTTTTATAGGTAGGAAGCAGATCACGAGATGAGGGAGGGAAAAGGAAAGATAGAGAAGGCATTTGAAAAAGGAATTCAAGCATGTTGTGCATTAATTTCCCACACAGAATGTCAGAATTATGTACTGCAAACATATAGTAATGAAAAAAAAAATTTGAACTCTTAAAATATGAAAAATGTAATAATTTTAAACTACAGCATACATCATATAAGCCCACAAATCCAACTTACTCTCTAAAGAAAACTGTTACAACTTTTAAAATATAAAAAGAGCTAACCACAGAAAGCAATGTATTCTTTCCCATACAAATGTAAGATATCGTTTATTTCTTCCAACCTAGTATTTTGTAAAATGAGAAATTGTTCCAGCCCATCAAAGAAGATTACTGGGATGAGCTGTGGCCACCTCTCCCACTACTAAGGAGTCAAATGCACAAAGGACAGTTGTCGGGACCTGGTGAGCCCTGCCTGACCAACCCCCTCACTGGCCTCCACGGAGCTCAATTGACCTTCTCTCATACTGTGGCAGTACTGTAGCTTTGCTAAGCTACTATTACGCGTTCAACTGGTAGTGGGAGATTGGTGAGTCCTGCCCAAAATCTCCCCTCCATCAAGAGTAACACGAGGAGCTTTGGGCCTGCTTTTATTATCCTTGGATCCTCCTTGAGTTGCAGCTTTCCACCCCCTCACCAAGATGTGAGACATTGTTAAATCTACATAATGTGAATTTTGCTGAGCCAGGCTCCCCCTCCCCCTCTAGGGGGAGGCTTGCTCACCTGCATTCTATACCCCCCTACCATTGCTGCAGAGTCAGAGTGAATATATGGAGCTTAAAAAAATGTCAAAAAGAAAGAGCAAAGGGCAATCTCAGACCACTAGCTTACCCAAAACAAGACCATGAGACAAAGTCAAAGAAAAACTTGGAAGTCACACACCTGAAATTTCTGAAGTGATAGCAACTGATGTAAAGAAACAACTCTATCAAGCTACAGAGGAAATCAGATCAGAGATAATCTCTCAGGTTAAAAAAATGAAATGACAATAATCATGAAAGAATTGCTTAGCACAACATATTATAATTGAAATATACAGGAGAAGAGGAAAATAATGGAAATACTGAATCAACAATACAAGAAACAACTAGAATCCATAAAACAGATACCCAGGACATTAAGAATTCCACCAAAAGCTGGAAAAACTTCTCAAACAAAGCTAAAGATGCAATTTCAGACCTGGAAGATAGCATTGTAGCTGATGAAGACAAAGGAAAGCTATCCTACAAATAACAAGCAACCAGGAATTAACAATGGAACAGCTGCAAATGATGCAAACAAACAAACAAAAAAATTAAGACAAGACTAATAGGTATCAATAAAACAGCTGGAGGGCCGGGGAGAGAGCTCCATGGCACAAGTGTCTGCCTGGCAAGTGCAAAGCCATGAGTTTGACCCCTGGTCCGCAAATAAATAAATAAATAAATAAATAAATAAATAAATAAATAAAACAGCTGCAGTCAACACAAATGACATAAAATTACTGTTTGCAGAAGTAGCACCAGAAAATTTCCTAAGCATGGGAAAATAATGACATATACTTAAGTGACGCATATAGAACTTCACTTAGCCATAATCCAGACACATAATAATCAACATTTTAGAAAGTGAGCAAAAGAACAGACTATGGGGGCCCGGCGGGATGGCTCAGTGGTCTAAAGCGCCTGCTTCAGGGACCGTGGTTTGATCCCCGGCACCACATGCTGTGCCAGCCCTGCCCACGGGGCAGGCTGAGCCGGCCATAAAAAATGAGTGAATAAACAAACGAAGATTCTGGAACAAGAAAGAAAAATAAAATAAAAATTAAAAAAAGAACAGACTATAAAAAGCTATTAGGGAGAAGAAACAAATCACCTCTAATGGAAAGCCCAGCAGAATCATGGCAGATTTCTCAATGCACACCATCAAATCAAAGAGTTTGGAGTGAAATATTTCAAATCCTGAAAGAAAACAGATTTCAACAAAGATTGATGTATCCTGAAAAAATTACCAAATTTAAAGAAGAGATAAAATACTTTCATAACAAAGAACAACTAAAACTATTCATGGTAACGTAACTAGAACTACAAAGAGCACTGACAGATATTTTAGAAATAGACAAAAAATGACCACTACATCAAGTACAATAGAAAAGAAACATCAAGCAACAGACCAAGCAATAAAACAAAGGAAAAAATGGACATTCTACAGTGGGAAAAAGTATGATAAAGATAGGCCAATGCACATCAGTTATGACCATCAATTGAAAGGGCTTCAATTCACCAATCAAAACAAGCAGACTGACAGAGTGTATCAAGATACAAAATCTAACAACATGCTGTACATAAGAAACATATGAAACTCAAAAAGAAATAGACTGAAAGTCAAAGGATGAAGAACAATATCCTATGTAACAAAAACCAAGAAAAATGTAGGGGTAGCTATTCTACTGCTGAGCTAGTCAACTTCAATCCAAGAGTAATTGTGAGAGATAAAGAAGGTAATAATGACATACTTGTTAATGGAAAACTTCCAGATATAGATAACAATTATAAATATATTTGCACCTAATACAGTAGCACTCGACTTATAAGACAAATTTTTACAGCCATGAAAACCCAAACAAACAATAACACAACTGTTTTGGGGACTTTTAACCCCCCGTTGACACAAAGCTATAGAGCAAATAAGCACAAAATCAGCAAAGAAAAAACAGAACTAAAACAAACTTGTAAAAAAATTGGACTTAGTAGGTCTTTTCAGTGTTCACTCAACAGCATCATAATACTCATTCTTCTCAGCTGTACATCAGCAGTTCTACAAAATAGATCATATGCTAGAACATACAATATCTTTAAGTAAATGCAAAGGAATATAAATTATCCCACGCATACTATCTAACCATAGTGCAATGAAATTGGAAATTATTGACAAAAGAAACAGCAAGAATTCCATAAACACACAGAAACTAAATAACACCTACCTGAACAATCAATGGATCATACATGAAATTTAAGAAGAAATTTAAAAACATTTGCAATCTAACAAAAATGCAGATACAACTCACCTGAACCTATGGGATGCAGTGAAAGCTGTCTTAAGAGGGATATTTATAGTGCTGGGGAGATAGCTCAGTAGAATAAGTGCTTGCCTGGCAAGTGCAGGTCCTGAGTTCAGTCCCCGGTACTAGGAAAAAAAAAAGAAGAAGAAGAATGTTTATGGCAGTAAATTTGCACATTTGGAAAACAAAACAAGCCCAAATAAGCAATCTTATACTGAACATCAAGGTCTCTGAAAAAGAAGAGCTGGTTAAGCCCAAAGCCCAAAGAAGGAAAGAAATTGTAAAAATCAGAGTAGAAATAAATGTGATGGACATGAAATAATACACAGAATTAATGACTTAAGAAATGGTGCTTTGAAAAAATAAATAAAATTGATAAACCCCTATCTACCTTATTAAAAAAAACAGAGAACATTCTATTTTGCTCAATTCTTTTTCTTGAATTTGAATAGAAAATAAATTATAAATGAAATGGAATTATTGAATATCAGATGTTGCCTCACTAAAGACAAGATTTCCTAGAGCTTCTGTCAAAGTTGAAAAAGAAATAAACATGATATGAAATAAAAAAATGATAGGCTTTAACTCCAACATATATTACGAGAGTACCAAGAATAGGTGTCTAATTCAGAGTCAGAAAACTTATGTGCAAAGAATTCCTGGAGTGGACCAATATAGAGTTCAAAGAAGGAGATAGGAGTAAGCAAGTAGAGAAAAAGGAAATGTTTCTTTTCCTAATGACACCATAAATAAAGTTACACAAGAAATGTTATATGAAATATTAAAACTTCAAGCAATTGTAGATGGTAAAGAATAATTTACAACACAAATAGAAATATAAACTAAGAGTAGTAAGACAGGGCTGGATATCAGAAGGCAGGTAGAGAAAAGAGAAAGTGGCATACAGATGTTTCAGGTTCAAGATTGTTTATTCAAAGACAGGAAACTAACTAAATGTGTGTATCAAGATACTAAAAACTGATGATTGTACCTAAATATATTCAAGTATGTTCTGACATTTCTGAAGTATCATTCCTTGGAACATTTGAGTTTAATCCAAAGAGGAAATAAACAGAAGTAATTTTAAAGGGGAACAGTGGATCAGTTTATTTCTGTAAATTGTTAGGTAAAATAATATAGAAATAGGGCTATATAGAAATTCTGGGCTGGGTAAATTTTGCTTCACAGCATGACCACAATATTAAGATAAATCACCATGAACAAAAATGGCGCATCCAATACAATTGTAAAGGGTGTGAAATTGTTACTGTAATACAAAGTCCAATTAGTAACACCAAGGTAACCTTGTTTATAGTTTTATTCTATTGAATGAGATTTAAAATGCATATGAAGAAACATTGGCATGCTAGAAATCAATTTAAGTACATGAATACAATGTATAAAAAATTTAAATGAGTGTTTGGATAATATAATGAAAGTTTCATTTTTAAAATCTTATTACAGTGAGTCTTGGTGGCATCCACTTGTGTAGCTGAATCTGGCCACTGTGACTTAAAGGCCAGCGTGGGCCACATAAAGAAGTTCAAGGCCAACCTGTACTACACAGTAAGACCCTGTCTCAAAAACAATTACAATAAAATAAATGCCACCCAGAATGTGATAAGTCCATTCAAAGCACAGAAGTTTGTTTTAAGGAGAATTGATGGCAATGTGCCCTATATTCTAATAAGTTATTTAAATTTGGACATTGCCTGCATTTTTGATCCCCTCTTACTGATCAACATTTTTATTTGGCAATTTCTATCGATCCCCTTTATTGGCTGGATCTTTAACCATGAGGCCTCTTGCTCTCTCCAAAGTCAAAATGATGATAATCTGTAAATGTTTGAGTCAATTCAGGACATTCAGGTATCTACAACACATAACTAATGATAGGTATCTACAACACATAACATAACTCAAGAAGGAAAACTTCCAGAACTGCAAGAATGATGGAGTAAGTGTGCTGGAGGTGAGGAGATTAATGGAAATGCGTCTTTTATTGTAGTAAATATTTTATAAATATTTGAACATTCACCAGAATTGCCCATTATACTTCATACTTTGGACCTGATTTGACAGATTGCAATACAAATTCCAGTTTAATTATTTATTTTGTCAGTGCTAAAATTATACAATGCTGTGTAACTTCCCCTGAAGATCAAAAATTTTCTTCATTACCCATGAATGTATCTAGAAAAGTTTAATTTATGAATGTACTTTATAGTAAATAATCTCAAAATTGATTTATTTTTTAAAAAACATTTATTTATTTATTTATTTATTTATTTATTTATTTATTTATTTAAATTATAGCCAGCTCAGCCTATTCTGGGCATGGGGCTAGCACATCACATGATGCCAGGGATTGAACTGCAGTCCCTGTGGTTGCCTAAACTTGCCTGAGCAGGTGCTTTTAACTTCTAAACTACCTCATCAGTTGCTCCTTTAAAGAAAAGAGAAAAAAAAAAAAAAAGGAAAATTTTATTCATTTAGCAAAATTGAATTTTAGAAGTAAATTATATTACTTGAGTTTCAAAATTCATCACAAAGAGGTAAAGAAAAATAATACAGTTTATAAGGAATTCACAGTTTCTAAGGGAACAGGAATCTCACCTCACCCAGGCAACCCGGGTAAGCATTATGGCTCTGGAATTAATAATACTGTCCAACTGCAGAACAAGCCTTGAGCTTTACCCCAAGAGGACTCCTGTGTCCCCATATCTGAACCAGTACTGAGCTGGTCCTAGCTTCCAGGCTGGCTCTGAGGGTCCAATACCTCAGCAGGCCCAGTGTATGACCTAGTGTAGCAGGTCAGGATCCAGACCCATTTCTGTAGACACTGGTGCGCTGATGGCCCTTGAGGATATAGCTTCTGGGCTTGCCTCATGCCATGTTTTTCCTCTAGTGCTAGGTAAGGGTTCCTTCTTCATAGACCCTGCCTAGCAGCACACTCCAGAACCTAGCTGTACCCTATAGACCCCAGGCTCCAGCTAGACCTGCTGGCACCAAGTGAAAATATTAGTTCTTGCCTACTCAGTCTCCAGCTACTCCTTATACCTGAGAATTCAGGGTCTGAGCCTATTCTAGGGGAACAAGAATCCAAAGCTTTCCAAGTAACTTGGTACTAGGCTGGTACCCAGGATGGAGACCTCAAGACCTACCCTGTGAGCTTTATTACCAGGCAGCCCTTTCCATCCCGTTTGACAAGATTATGTAAATTGACCTTTAGTCTTATCAGCCCCTCTTGAACCACATCAATGTCTTCCCCACAAGACCCAAGCTCAGGGCCTGTCCCAGTGTGTTTATGATCCTGAAGAGCTAGGCACCAAACCTGTTGCCTACTTCCCAACCCAGACATCACCTCGCCTACCTAAGGAAATAAGCAATAAGTTCACCCTCAGTCTATACAAGACAGGCTACCCAGGGTCTGGGGAGAGCGCTTCATGGTCTAAGTGCCTGCCTGGTAAGTGCAATGACCCAGGTTCAGTCACGATTAATGCAGACAGTGCAGGCCCCCATGGGCCAGCCAATGAAATTAGGTGTGGTGGTGCACACTTATAATCATAATGTTGGAGAGGCTGTGACAGGATGATCATTATGAGTCCAAGCTGTGTAGTAAAACCTTGTACTAAGTCAATCAATCAATCTTTACAGAGAGAGAGAGAGAGAGAGAGAGAGAGAGAGAGAGAGAGAGAGAGAGAGAGAGACTGCTCAGAATTATATTTCTGGACTAGATAACTGGTAAAGGGCTTTCCATATGGAAGCTAATCCGAAAAGACTGGAAAAGGCATCTACTCCTTCAAATCTCAGATGCCAAAACATGGCTTAAAGAGAAAAAGAAAACAAAAAACAAATAGATAAAGCTTTCCTGTAAAAAAAAAAAAAAAGATTAATAAATCTGTATAATGCTGAAGACTCAAAATTTTAGGCAGGAATTGCATGATTTAAATCATGGAATAATCATTCATCTTTGTTGAACACCTATTATGGACAAACCACTATTTCATAACTAACACTTGGGAGGACCTTGAATAAATCAGCAATTCAACTGTGAATAATTCAATAGTTGGCTAGACATAACATGGAACTGGTATTTTCCATCCATCATTAATATTCTAATAAATCCTTATAGAATGTGAAAAAGAACAATTACAGATTTTTACACAAAGTTTAGAAATCTAACCATATACAAAATTGTAGCAGGTCAATCCTATGGCATTTTTTTCTTCTCTCTTATTCTCTTTTTTTTTTTTTTTTAAGGGTCTCATGACTGAGTCATAGTGATCCTCCTGTTGTACCTCCCAAGGGCTGGGATTACAGATGCATGCCACCACGCCCAGTATCACCGGCTCAAAGTGCTCTACATTGGGGCCAGCATGGCACCAGGGGCTAGGAACCGAACCCTTCCTCTAAGCAAGTGCTAAATCCACTGAGCTATACCGGCAGCCCTCTCGTATTCTCTTTTATTAGCTTTAAAAAAGAAACAAACATTTACTTGAGAGGGAGTATAGCAATAATTGATATGACGTTAGAAGTATAGCCTTTGATATTCAGAAAGATAGTGACGTTAATCCCAAGTGCCTAAGTGTTAGGGTAATAATATCATGAAGTTTCTCTTCTGGAGGGTTAACAACTTAAGCTTGCAACCAAAACATTAGAGAAAAAGAAATGCTATGAGGATAGTCAATATTTTGGCCCTAGCATTTCAAGGTCAATGAGGACTCATGACATAGGAGAACCTGTACTGTAACATCCTATGACTCAGTCGTGTCCCAAAATTTCTGTTCACGTAGATTATGGGGTTACAGAGGAAAGGGGTGGACAATATATAGTGTGCCTAAGGAGAGCCACTTAGAGAGAAAGCATTCTCTCAGGCTTTCACAGAGAGCAAATTGGTCAAGCAGTGGACATGACTCTTCCAAATGGCTGATCCTGGCAAAAGAGCTACAAAACGCTGTATATGGTTTCATCATAAGTGTTGAGGGGATTTGACTAACCTTCTCACACACAAAAGTTCCATGTTTTGTTATATAGGTCTTGCTTTACCATGGTGTTAACTATCCAGTAGAAGAGTCTAACCATGAGGTATTAAAAGTTAAGCTATAAAAGGTTTGAGTCAAAAGCTTCTGACATTGCCAGTTCTGCTGATACCTCACTACCATTATGGACTATTGTACTATACGTACAGCTACTTTCTCTAAGTTCAGTGAGAAGAAAATTTGTACTGATAGTGTTCAGAAAAGATACCACGTCTGCATCTTGTACTCTGAACAACTACTATGAAGAGAACAATATACAATGCATTAATTACTGTAACTGTCCTACTAACCTGTTTTGAAAAACAGCTAAATGTGCACAACTCTGTTAGTCTTCTATATCCTAGATTATAGTCATGCTATTGAAGTAACCCCTGGCATTGTGTGATTTAACCAAATCATTAATTTTAAAATCAGAGTGAGATTTAATTTATAGAAATATGAGCTAATGGTATATACACAATATTTCATTTACTATAGTAACGTACCCTGCTATGGTTTAGTGTATCTTCCAAATATTCATAAGTTAGAATCTTAACTCCCAATGCAAGCAGTGCTGGGAGTTGGATTACAGCAGGAGTTGTTTCAATTATAAAGGCATCAACACCATTAATGATTAAAATCATTATTATAGGGCTGGGGAGATAGCTTGATGGTCTAAGCATCTGCCCAGCAAATGCAAAGACTTCAATTCAATCCCAGGAATTCTGAGCTGCTGGCCACTGAAAGTAGACATGATGGCACAAGCCTGTAACCCCAGCACTGGGGAGGCAGAGACAGGAGGATCACTACCAGTGCAAACTGTATATCAAGTCTCTGCATCCCATAAATAAATAAATAAATAAATAAATAAATAAATAAATATTTTTAAAAAGATCATTATTATAGGAACGGCTTCTTTTAAAAGCAAGATCTCTCATGCCGATGTTCTCTTGCAGTCTTGCCACGCAAGGCCGCCTGCCACATGGTGCAAGCTCATCTTCATCATATGCTGATCAGATGCTTGTATTACAATCTTGGGCTTTACAGCCTCCAGAACCATGAGGCAAATAAACTTCCCATCTTTAAAATTACCTATTATCTGGTAGTTTGTTTATAACAAGAGAAAATGAGCTAAAACAGACCTTTTGCAAGTCACAATTAGCAAACAGGTGTCCTGATCCTTCAGAAACAGCATAAACCAGCAGATTTTCAGCTTCCTTCAGCTGTCTAGCCATCCTACTATATCCCCTATGAAGTATGATTTTTACTAAACATACTTCCCTGATTTATCTTGGGTTAGCTACAAATACTTTACTGCAGAGTGGCTTTTAACCTCACTAGATTCATTTACACGCAGCCTGTGTCAGTTCTTCTAAGATCACTCACTGCTCACCAAGCACAAGGAGAAAGGGAATGTGTGTGTGTGTGTGTGTGTGTGTGTGTGTGTGTGTGTGTCAGAGAGAGAGACAAAGAGATAAAGAAATGAAAAAACAAAAATAGGCATATTTGTTGTCAGTTGTAAACAAAAAACTCAAAATATGGTAAGTTCACAAAATAGTCTTTCCCTAAATTTCCCTACTTGGCTCTATAGCAGAATGTTCCTATGTTTATGCATCTCCTTGAATTAGGTTTGATTTATAATAAATAAAATATAGAATAGCAACTCGTTGGGAGTTTCAGACCATCTAACGTCCTGTCCAGGAGAAGCCAGAAAAGAAGAGTAGGAACTCAAGGCAAGATATGCAAGATGGATATCTAGATCTACTGCAGGAGCTGTTGTTTAAGTGCGACAAATTCTACCCCCATTCCTGATCTTTACTGCAGAAGCTGACCATCACACAGACACTAAGAAGCGATTCTCAACGTGTGGATCGGGACCCCAGCGGGGGTGAAACGACCAAAACACAGGGGTCACCTAAAGCCATTCTGAATCATGACTACAGAAAAATTGCAGTTTTGAAGTAGCCACCAAAATATTCTTTGGTTTGGGGTCACCTCAACATGAGGAACTGTATTGTGGGGTCATGGCATTAGAAAGGTTAAGAACCACTGCACTAAGGTGTGTCATGTAGTGACTATAAGCAAAAGGAACAACAAATTATTTCCTCAGCTTTAGATAAATCACCATTAATTTAACATATGCATTCTATATAAGAGAGTAGCACACTTTCACATAAGATTTTTCTTAGATTTGGTTTCACTGTGCACCCTTTTTACCACCCTTAACCTTGGTGCAAGATGCCTTAATTCTTTGAGAAAAATATAACAGCGGAGAATTCTCCAGAATCCCACCATCACCACATTCTTGCATCTTGATATTTTCTTTCTTCACTCTCCTTACTAAAGATTAACACTCTAGTGTTTTTGCTGTGTATTAGATTCTGTCCTGTTCATGTTCTAGAGATCACCATTCTAGAAATCCTTCTCCTAAATCACAATTTTTTTAAGTTCATTCTCATTGTTAAAGGGGAAAAAATAATGTTATTACTTTTTTTCTTTAGAAATAAATATTCATTATCTAATGGTTGGATTATTGTGTTATTATAGTTTCCTGTTTCTGTCATGTTACACTATTTTTTTTCTCTCAAAGCAGTTTTCCAAGTGGTCTTTTTAAAATGGAAATCAGGTTGCATTTCTTCAGGGATAATAAACTTTGTTAGTTCTCTCTGTGCAGTGATTCCTCCCCTTCAAAATGCTTTACCTGTGCTGCTCTTCTACCAACTCTTCGTGTCAGTATGTCAGAGCTGTCTTCATTTCTTTTCAATATTTCTACACTAACTCCATTAGTGATTCTAACCAATGCTGGGGTCTTCAATAGAACCTGTATTCTAACAGCTATCAAACTTGTATCTCTTACTTGCTGGATCTATACATCCAGCAGCATGCAGGGTTCTTCCAGATGGGTAACAAATGCTTAAATATCTTACACGCAGTCTCTCAGAATCTCAAGCTCTTCCTCCTGCATCATCACATCATGATCGATGGGAACTCAATTCTTCCAAATGCTCGGACCAAACAATTGAAATTTTACTTGCTTTCTTTATTTTCCACTCAATATATCCATAAATTTGGAAAACTGCACAAAATGCCTATTCCACAACTTATCACTGGCCTACAGAATTTTTAGCAACTCTGGAAGGATCTCTGTTGAATCAGACTTTTATCTAATTGTAGATGTTTTGCTCAAGGTTCAGAAACACTGTACAAAAGACGCAAACTTGGAACCAGGTCTACTTTTCAGTCAAAAGTCTACTTCCTTTGTAGCTCATTGAAATAATTTCCATTACTGTTTTTATCCTCCCTGGAGCTTCACAGAGGCTACATATATTTGAAGGTGTTACTGTTAAAGAACAGCATGCAAGGAACAATGACGTAGCTTAAAGGCCTCCTCTGGCTTGTTGCTTACGTGGTTCTGAGGAACGTACTTCACATCTGAGCAGAAAAATATTTCTCATCTGATCCTTACTTTCTTCTTCTACTAAAAATAATAATATGTAACTCCTAACATGATTAGAAAGAAGAGGGTTACATGTAGAATGACATCTACAGCCATGCACATAGTATATATCAATATCTAGTCATTCCTGATATTTTATGGGTATAAGTTCCACCCTAGCAGAGGTGCCATCTTTATTTAAAAAAAAATGAGTATTGAGACTGAGTGTCTAGATCCTTGGGAAAAGAACTTTGAGAAAAACCCACATTCATTCAAAATGGGAAGTAGTGGCCCGTAATTCTTCTTTTTCCCTGAATTTTTGGCAACTCCTGGAATCTTGGTCTGGCCAAAATACCATCTCATTTCTCGTTACTCTCAAAACTTTCATCATGCTATCTTTTTCATCATGCTTTTTAACTGTATTCTCTCTTCAATGATCCAGTGATGTAGAATGCCACATGTATTTTCATGTATTTATTTACTTAAGTTATGCACTTGGCCATTAGCTACACTCTTTTCTTTGTGCCTTGTACATAAAACTCCACTCATCCTACCTGTCTTAGAGAAGAAAAGGCCTTGGTAGCCAGGGCTTGTTTTTGTTGCCTTTTTATTGACATAACAGTTGTAGCACCCCATATAAAAAGACACGTGAAGAAAAATTGTTTCTGAAGATCTCAAATAAAATACTATTAAGTCAAAATTTACACACACATACACACACACACACACACACACACACACACATATATATATGTATATATATATATATATTTCTTTTAACCATAATTTTGATTCTTTTTTTCTACATTCACAAAATTCCTCTTTTCCCCAAATTAGTTTTTTGGTTCTCTGTCACCTGAATAAAACATATACCTAAAAGATTTACTTAAGAGGTAAAGACATAAAAACTAAATTGAGATGCTAATAAGTCCATTAAAAATAATCAATGTTCTCCCATGAGATCTCTCTCTCCTTCCATCCCTCCTGTGTGTGTGTGTGTGTGTGTGTGGTGTTTATTATCACTTACTTTCATTTTATTACATAAGGTGAGGGGAATTATTTTTTTTTTCTTTTTCACCCCCTAGTTCACTGGTTTACCCTTATTATATCAAATAGAGATGATCCTGACCAGTACATGTCTCAAAAGGTAAAGAGATAATTTATACTGAAGTGAGCTCAGTATGAAATTTCAGATGATACTGCTTTCTGGGATATAAAAAAGAATTTAAAAATTTAAGTTTTCAGAGATTCTGAGTCCCTAAAGATGTTAGGTAAGAGAGTTAGCAAGACTGAAGTGTCTAGCATCACTGTTATTTCCTTTGCTCTATGTATGAGAAAGTGACGGGGACAGGGACAGAGACACAGGGAGAGATAAACAGAGAGAGGAGAGACAGAAGGGACAGGATGACTGAAAACTGCCTTCTTTGGTTACTTTACATAAAAATGTTTCACCTTTAGATACATAGGACTTATTGATAAATAATGGTACTTCATCAGCTACTGGAAATCAAGTCTCCAGAGAGTTCCCAAAGTCAGGATCAGAAGTTATTTGTTAGGGTTGTTTTCAACACATCTTACTCTCCTACTCTTGGATAGAAAAATGTTTCACTGTCTATATTCCTCAGTCGAATATTTTCTGGCCTTATTTTAATGTAGTGAAATACAGAAATCATCTACAGTGGTAGGAATGTGAAATATTCAGGCATCATTCAGGTTTCTCCTATGACAAGATTTATCAATCTTTAAAATGCTCAAAAGGCTGTGAGAACAAAAATTGTCAAACACAATCACAGCACCAGGGCTCCACAGCACCAGAAGAAATTAAGTGAGGATGTCACTAAATAAGCTGCTCCTGCTCACACACTCATGCCAGCCAAAAGGAAACTGCAACTGCTAAGGAGTTTGTCGGAGGGGAAAAAAAAATACTAGTCTCGTGCTGGGAACTGCACAACACCTACACAGAAAAATAGCAAACTGGTGCAGTTATCAGGAGTGACATTTCAGCTCAACCTCCCCCCCTTTCCCTCTTCAGTCCCAGGGGCAGCTGCGGCATTGACAGAAGGCCTGTGTCAGTTTCCATCTGACTGTCACTCTCACTTCTGCCTCTATTATCAACAGTGCACTGGGGCAGTCCCCGCTTGGAAGGGCTGCTGATCCCTATCTCTTCACTTTGTGCTGCCCCTGCCATGAACCTGACTAAGAGGGAGCGAGTGGGGGGGGGGTGCGGAGGGAGAAAGGCCTGTGCTCTGGGAGAGGGAGCCAGGAAGGGCAGGAGGTGGGCAGTTGGGAGGGAAGAGAATAAGGGGAGGAAGAGTGCGAAATCAATCCAAAAGGGTTAGGGAGGATAGGGGTGGGCCGGTGGGTGGGGGTGGTCGAGAAGAGGCCCAGACTGCTGTGGCGATGGCGTGGGGGGCACTGATACAGTTTGGGTCCTTTTCTTATTTTTCCTATCCATTCTCCAGCGTTCAGTCTTTTGTGTCAGCTTTCAGAATTGCTCTGTTTGACTGGCAGCCTGTCACAGATCAGTTACCACCTAAAGCCGCTTGGCAGCGAGAGGTGACGGCCCAGGAAGGGATCTAAGTGGGTTTATCAGTGCTTCTTTACGCCTCGTGAGCTCCTTGACACAAAAGGAAAGGGTATTAAAGATCTAAAGCGAGCCCAAAAGCGTGAAAGCTCCTTATAGGCTGCAGCGTGTGGATGTGACTAAATTTTTAAATATTTTTAGTTGATGCTATTCATTTTGCCAATAGAGTAGAAAGAATTTTTGTTACAGAAATGAGTGTATGTTCCACTTGAGTGAGATTTGGAAAAGGGAGGAAGTCCCTAAAATATGTGCTTAGAATATTACAACTGCCCGGTATTTACAATCATGCATCTGTTTTGAATATAAATAAAAAAGACACTTGAAATAAAAAAACTTAACATTTACACAATTCAAGCTCATTTTAACATTACAGATTTCACTTTTAATCTTCAGACATTATAATTTAATATTTGGCATTTGATTTTTTCCCATAGAAATGGTAAGCATGGAGAAAATCCAGAATTCATTAGTTTTCTACCATATCTTCTTTCTTGGTCCTTTATGCATGGATTATTATTAAAGTAGTATTCTTTCAGCATGCCAATAGCTTCTCTCAACACATTCCTATAATGATAATGGAAGTACTACAGATATCCAAGGGACAGAGTGTTCCCCTTTGTTACTAATGATAATATTTTCTACAATTTTGTTATTTATTTTACATTGAAAAGCCAAGGCTTCCCTGGAATATCACTTGAATGCTATGATAATGGATTATCAATGATAACCTACTTTCTGGTATCCAGAACAGACAGATTTAATTTAGAAAGTGACTAGACCAAATATACTCGTGATTCCACAAGCCACACGTTATCATGGCAGCCCGTTTCTCAGCATAAGCTATTAACTCTGCGTGTCAGGAGACACTGCAGCTCGCATGGCTGGGAAAGGATGCAGGATTTTGTTTTTGTTGTCATGGACAGGATAAGAGAAAGAAAATACATCTCATTATTTTTACAGATATGTTCAAGTCAAAAGTTTTAATTCCTTGGTTTCATATAGCACTGCCACCTTTCTTCAGTTCTGTCATTGTTGCTTTGCCCACCTGGTTGTCCTCCTCCTGTAACTGTGCCCCATTACAGGTTCCCCAAATATCACAAATGTTCTCTCAAAGAAAACGTTGCTTGGTTAAAATTCTTTAATACTTAAAATTATGTATTTATACAATATTAAATGGGTAGAGTTTATAAAATACCTCTCTTTTGTTTTACATTTAAAGAAATATATAATCCAAATTTCCTATCTGTGTGCTACTATACTACTAAAAGGTCCATAAGATTATTATAATAATAAAGAAAACTAAAACTAGATTTTCAAAAATCTTAAGAAGCAAAGAAGTCATGCCATGATGCAGAGCAGATAGGCAGAGGGGTTCTATGGTCAGAGAGACTGGGCCTTCCATTTACTAACTAAATAGCCCTGACATTAATCTAAGTTTAATTCTGCACTTTGTAGCTTGGAAAAAGTATCTAATTGATGACATTACTATAGAAGATATGAAGTCATACATATAAAGTTTTGGGGCTGATATAAGGCATATGCTAAGTATCGTGTGCATTGTTTGCTACATTAGTTATTTCTAATTATTGGCCAAGGGTTCATCAATAAATAATTTCAAAATGTGTAAAGATGTTGGAAGAAGGCAGCAGGCCTTCTTACACTGACAACAGTGATCATTTTCAATCCTAAAAATATCGAAGAATGTTGCTCTCCTGTTTAAAAATGAATTTAGGTAGATATTCCTAATATTCCAGGTAGACATACCTAATATTTTACCTCATGTTTGCTGACAAAATGGATAACTTTATCTAAATTTAATCACATTAAATATTGTGACAAATCACCCTATATTTTACTCTTAATTAGAATGGCATCTAAAAAGTATTTTTTAAAATACTAGCTTTAATATGATAGAAGTTAAGCCAGGAGAGACATGCCATTGTGCATAGATATTATCAGTTAGAAAATTAGATAGAAGTTTTGTAGGAGCCAGGGAAATACCTCAGGTGCTTGCCTGACAAGTTCAAGGGCCTGAGTTCAATCCCCGCTCCCACAAGAAAAGAAAAAAGAAAAAGAAAAAAAAAGAAAAGAAAAGAAATCAGCGTTGTCCAAATTTGGACTAAAGAGTCCAACTTGAAAGCCCCAGTTTATGTTGTGAGCAAAATTGTTTATTAATGCTTTCATATTGTTATGTTTTATAAATTATCAAGACTATTAAGTAAAAGCATTTCATTTTTCCTTGAAACTAGGAATCAAAAGAAAGCAAATAAGTACAAACAGGTTTTTCAGGAATGTTTCAGAATCAGTATGGCTTTCACATCATTTTTGAAAGTTGTATGATTCATCATTCTGTGCCTAGCATTTCACTTTTTCAAGGACACAGAACAACAGAACACAGTATTTTCTTCAAATTCTTGCTTTTGAATTTTTCTAGGTAAAAGACACAAATTCCAAAAATTATAAACTTTGGCATTAATGGGTTAATGAAGCTTTCTATTAGAAAAAGTATATCTCAAGAAAATTATTGTCATATTGTTCAGTATCAGTCAGGTCACTAAGGGCACCAAATATAAGAAGTTAGAGGTGGTGCTGGGTAAGGAGAAAAATGTTCAGATTATCAGCATAGGCTTCAGTGTCTAGTATCACCTTAAATATGCCTGGTGCTTTCTACCACTGGCAATGTACTATATACAGAAAAAAGACACACCAAAGAGGTGATCACTGACTCTAGTCTCAATAGCAGTTTTTCAGATCTATGGCCAGGGAAGAGGGAGGAGTCCAAATTAATGGTAAAGCTTGTTCATTCCCCATATGTGCCCATTAACTTCACAAAAAGAAAACGGCCCCTAGCCACAACCCCAGTCCCTGCTGGCCATCTCACAAGTATGCCACTGGTCACACACAAAGGCATGTGGATGGCTCTTGTCACAATTTCTAAAAATCATGGTGGGAATAGTGACTATGTCTACTCTTGGAACAATACTCAAGCAACCAGTCAAAAGCTTTCTTTCTTTCCTTCTGTTTCCTTTTTGTTTGTTTTATTTAAAACTAATTTGCATTTTCTCAGAAGGAGAAAATGTGAGTTTTCTTTGCTCCACTTTTGGGGTTAGGAAAATAGCTTTGACTATAAAAATGAGGTTTTACCCTAGATCAACAAGTTGGGCACAAAATTTAAAACCACTAATTATGACTACTATAAAATACAGAAAAATGGTTTTCTAAAAATAGTTCAGAAATTATTTTGCATAGGTGATTATAGAATATACATAACTCGATACAGATTTCTGTATGAGACAATAATGGCATAACAAATGCATTTTATGCAATATATTAAATATGTGAATTTTTAGGGAGCTCTGTACTTCAATATTCTTGGTTAGGACATTTAAGGGAAAAATAGTCCTGCATTAATGAAAAGTAAATTTTGGTTAACAAGGGACAAAAGCCATCAAGATGCAAGGGGACTTTTTACCAGTGTTCCTAACACAGAATTACACCAGTAGGTTAGCAAGCCCTGAGCATCAGTTTTTTTCAGCCCTGAACACTGCCATTAATTTATGATTCAATAACTAACAGAAACAACCTAGTGGCAAATTTACATGCTCTAGGCATCAAATAAACTAATTAAACTGATCTATACAGTAATTGTCTTCCACTGTTTACTGATTAAAAAGCCCTTGAAATAATGAGAATTCCATGCAACAGGAAGACTGGACCCATGAACTATGTTGCTATTGATGGTCTCAGAACTCCTCCTGGAGGAGATGAGCTAAGACGCAGTGAAGATGAAGAAACTGCCAGACCTTTCTCTCAGCAGTCACCCTTTTGACGGGGTCTCTTATCTCTGAGATACTGTGACCTATCTCACTGTTTAGTATTCAGATTCTCCATGACCAGTGACAATACTACTTAACCAAAATTTCAAGAGAGCTCAGAAGATTCCTTGATATATGTTAACATAAAAGTAAAACTCTAAAGCAAGCTTTCTAAAACTAGGACGGGCTCTATTACTTAATTTGTCTACATAAGTTTCACTTTAAAAAAAAATATGCCCCTAAATTAAAGAATTTATAGTGGGGAATATGGGTGTTAGTAGTTAGAACACAATTTTTAAAAATTTTTAGAATTACATGGTTGTCATCTTGCACTCTAGAATCTCAACCACCAACATTTGGAGAAATGTTTTCTTACAGTTTGTAATGAAATATAAAAGCTGAGAGAATATTCTGAACACTTTTCATAACATTCAGCATCCTGGAATGTTGAACAACCTAGGCAATGTTTTATAATCACTTTCTGTACTGAGCCACTTTGCACTCAAAAATACAATATGGGTTGCAAATATCATGTTAGAAAATTTTGTTGTAAGATATCGTAATAATACAGATTAAAGATGGTTGTCTGAAGACACTCAGGAGTACTCACTGATGACTTCACTACAGCTTTCATATAAAAAATAAATAGGAAAAAGTTGTAAAAAGTATATTAAAGATAATTTCAGGTTACTTCATTATTGTCCTTAAGCCTTCCAGGTTCCATTTTTTAAATGAATATCTAAATCTTAAGGACAGTTAAATTCTTCCAGTGAAATCTTAGTTTTAAATTTGTATTAGTAACTAAGTTGAGAATGTCTATTATGTTTCAGAACAATTGAATCATCAGTAAAAAATCTTTTCAAAAGTTTTTTATGATGAAAACTCTAATTATAATTACCTCTTATGATAATGTCTAACCTGTTATAAAGTGCTAATGCTTGTTTAAAAACAGAAGAAAACTTAGGGGCCTTGGGGAAGGGACTGTTTATTTTTTGTTTTTGAAAAATAAAGGCCCTCAACCAACTAATATTTTCCATCTACAAAATGACAAACAATCCATTTAGTTTAATGCATAATTCAGTTCTATGTTCCTACCCCATAGTAGCACTGATTCAACACTAGAATTATATTGGACGGGGCCAATATAATTATTTTGAAGTAAAATACTGTTATATCTTAAGTCTTTTTGTGCTTTAAGTTTATGTTTCTTTGGGATGCCTAAATATAAATTGTTCTTTTATTTCATAAATTCATTCAGATTATAGGAGAAAATTTTTTAAATTTAAATTTGTGTTAAAATTTATTTTGTTCTCTAGGTTGGATGACAAGCTCATATTTCCTATTTTTTTGGAACAAATAGAGTTTTAAATTTTTTTGCATTTATAATACCTGATTTGCCTCACAAAATTATTTTGACTATTAAGAGAAACAAAAGTATACAGAATATTGTATAAGTAATAAAGAAACAAATTTGAAAGTACTGTTTATTTTCCAAGCTAAAAATACTTACCAAAATTATGTTATTTATATTATTTCTTATTATCCTGAGGAGTTTCCACATTCATAGTGTTGCGTCAAACTCATCTTACTCAGCATGGAAAGTTGATCTGACAACTCTGATTCCTCAGATGAGATTTCTAACAATTAATTATCTTCCACATAATATAAATAGCAAGAACCACTAATAGGTACTTCTGTCTCAAATGTCTTGCCAGTACAGTTACTTACTTCCTTGGGCTCACAAAATGTTTGTGAGCTTTTCTTTCAACATCAACCTACAAGGTTTTTCCAGATTAATGAATTCGGTCTATTACACTAAGTCACCAAATCTGCTGAAAACATGAGACACAGAAGAATGATATGTTTGTCCAAGGGGTAAAGGGGACTTAGGTCACAAGAAACCTAGAGAGCAAACAGGTCTGCTGGAGCAGGCCTGCAGAATGTGGTGGCCATTCGAGCCCTCCATAATAGCATCCTGTTAGTAGGATGCAAGAACAGTATAAGCTGGTCTATGGTTTTCTCACAGAGCCTTGGTCCCAGAAGCTGCCTGGACCCATCAGGGACACACCTCTTTGTAAGATATCCTCCTTAATTTGTATGCACCTACTAAAGGGGGTAATTTCTTCTAACTCTTCTAGCCAGAGATAAAGAGAAAAGTGCATGCAATTAATTTAAAAGTTCTTTTGTGTCTGCTTCATGCAATAAAACCAAACTAAAACATGGGGTGCAAAAATATTATTTAAATATTTCTATTTCTTGGGTGGCATTGAAGAAGAAAGCTATATTAGGTGGCCTACAAAATAATACTTTCTTATTTATTAGTAAAACTTCTATATAAGTTTCATATATTAAAAGAATAACCTAATGTCATTAATTAACTAGGCTTAAAATTGATCAATTCATCATTTCATGCCTTAAAAATATTTCATTTCTACTTTAGCTATAACCCAATTTTCAACAATCACATTGTTGCTCTCAATATTTCGGCTTAAACACTGCTTAATATGATAACCAGGCAAAAGTCTAAATAAATTATATTTACCATAAAAACTTCTAAGAACATAATTTTTGATTGAATTCCACTTTTTCATTTAAAAAATAGTATTCTACCAAACTCCAGCAACATCTATATCATCAGCTTTAAAAGCAATGAAAAGCTTTTGGAAAAAAGTAATTAAGGCAAAGCTGTTCACTCAGCCTCTAACAACGCTTCTAACAATGCTAGTTGTTAAGCTTGAAATCACATGTTTCTTACCTAATATGAGTTTTGCACACATTTGAATTAGCCAGTTGTCATTTAAATCCTTGTCCCCTGTCACCCTATGACCTTCTAAAACATCAAACCATACTTTTTACTTTCACTGTCTATAAGGAAGTTCAATTTTCTATCAAGAGCAAAGTTATTTCCTTACTCATGCAGTTCATTATATATGATGGAAATCATTCCATTAATTTTCTCACAGTATGGCAAGTCACTGTCTCTCTCACCTCAAGAAGGCTGAATTTGACAGTTGCAAAAGACCTTTATCGGGATCTTTAGAGTATCACTCTATCAACTTTTACTTGTATGTGACTTGCTGTCAAAAATTCTAAATGTTTAAGGTAAATTTGCTTAAGTTAAAATTATCTTTGCAGGAAAGTAGTTGGAAGCATACTACCAATGCAGAAAAAGAAGAAAAAAAAGAAACTTGGCTCACTGTTGCATGAAATTTTGGAACAAAGCCTGGATGACCAGATCCAGGGTATATCCAAGGTATATTCACTGAGTTCTAAATGTTTTGTCCTTATTTAGGGCTCAATATTTATCATACAAAAAGTAGTATACTAAGTTAAATTGTAATTTTAGATAAACAATCAATCTATACTTGTATAAGCATACCCCATGTGATATTTGGGATATACTTATAGTAAAATAAATTCATTGCTTATGCAAAATCAAAAATATAACAGAGTATGGTATATTTTGTCTCACAGCCCTAAAAGCCTTCCATCTGTGAAGAGAAATAATGATATGGCAGTTTCCTTGAATGATTCTTCCTGCCTGAACAATACTGCAAAGTCACATTTTCACATCATTTCTAGGACTTAAAATTAGAAATGTAATTGGAATCCCTTAAAACAGAAACTTCTTGATCTTCCAAGCCAAGATTATCACCAAATACATATTTCAGTTATTATTGTCACCTTCCATTTTTCTAAATGAAGACAATAACTGAGGGAAGCTTGACTCAGTATTGCTGATCATTAATATGTAAGAAAAAGAACTGGAGTAGACAGGCATTGAAAGACTGACTAGTAAACCTTTGGAGCACTGAAAGTACTACAGAGAGTATAAGATAGAAAAATATGGTATACTAAAATCATCTCAGATTTGATACTGTAGATAAAAAATAAGAAATGGAATTCAATTTTAGCAATTGCTTTGTTTATCATATTCTTAGGAAATATGAAATTCTAGAAAATGTGAAACATTCTAGGAAAACATAAAATTCTTAATAACCAAATGTTTAGACCACCATATGCCATGATCATCATACCAGTGGTTCACAAACAGCATGGCCACCAGGAGCGGTCTTCCTTGAGAATCTGCCTGGGCGAACATGATGGAAAACTATAGAAACAGCTAACAATAAGCAACAGAGATCATCAAGAAGAGGAATGACTTCAACAAAAAGGAAAGAAGTGAAATTAAATCTCCAAGACTATCTACATAACAACAAATGGTCTGCTCTTGCAAACAACATTATTTTAAAAGATTAAAATCTTGACCAAAATCTGCATGAGAAAAATAACACAACATTCCATTTGTAGAAATTATACAATTTGCCAACAGACTCAAACCACATTCAATGTTTTTCAGCCATTACAATTAAGGAAATCTGTTAATATACTTAAATGCAGGGCTACAAATAAAAAAATCAAGTTATTTTATCTTACTGAGTTTTAATGTACATAGTGAAGAGGAAGCAGTTTGAAACTGCATAGTGTTGAAAAGAGTTAGTATTAGTTCCCAGCTATGTTTGGATTTATCTATTCAGCTTACATCATGTTCAAAACTGCTAGTCATAGTAACCTTAAATGGCTTATCAGATTCCAGTATTGTTTGCATTCATAGAGAACTGCAACTATCTTAATGGCCAATTTTTTAATATAAGCTATAGTGCCAATTTTTAGTCATACCATTGAACATTAAAATAAGAGAAATCTGAACTAGCATGAGAAATGCAGAAACTTATATAATTCTAGAATTGACCAAATAAAATATAAATGACAACTGCAAGTATAAGACAAAATTATTTAAGAGTAATGAAGCAGTGTATTCTCTCAGAATCATTTGTGAAACCAGTCTTTCTTTCAGACTTTTGTTTCATATATGTTCCTTTGGCCTACTTTAATCTTCAAATGATTTCAAATTATTCCGTAACTTTCTTTTCAGTCAAGAAAAAATACCCCAAAGAGTTAAAAAAAAAAAAAGTTAATGACACTTTTTGCTATTGCTATATAAAACACATTTGTTAAAGTTGTTATTATTATTTTTTATTACACCATAATCTGTTCCTTGGAGTCATTAGGGATTTCAGGACTTAGCTTTTAATTTTTAATACTTTATAAACTACGGGCTCAATGGGAAGGAAGGGAAAAATAATCCTTTCAAAATGGAAAGATTTCTTAATCTACATTTGAATTGTGCTCAAAATATTCTACCTTGTCCAGCCTTTAATTTTTTTTTTAATTGAAATCACAGTCCCAGTATAAGAATGAATCAATCTGAAAAAGTTTCTACTACTCAAAAACCTTAAGTGTAATTGTCATACAAATTCTGGATATAGACTTTGGAACATTTCCTAGATTTGTTTTTTTTAATTTTGTTTTTCATCTTATGCCTCAGAATTCCAGAGCAACATCTCTGGTCCTCTTGTTCCTTGTAAAACTCCTTGTCTCTATAGACTATGACCAGCAATTAGAAACTGTGCACGGATGATGCTCTTTCCAGATGCAAATTAATTTAAACCTTGTTTTCTCATGCTAGCCCAGCAAAAGGATGTATCTTTTTACAATAGACACTCGAAAAATTGTGTGGTGTTATATTCCTTTTATGCTACTTTCCAAGAGTTCAAACAGCTTAAAATGAAAAAAAACCTACCTCGGATTACAAGACTTGACCTAACTCAAATTCTTTTAAAACAAGGTAGAAGTCCTATATTACTATTAACACTTAAAAATAATATTTGATCCCCAAACAAAAGCATTGCTTCTCTGTCCAATTTGATGTCTTTTTCATGCTGCCTCAGTGATGGCCAAATAATTGGTTGTTCACTTGTGTCCTTGTCTCCCCCGACAGTTCCACAGATGCCCTGAACAATGCTCCAAGACTGCTTTCAGTGGGGGCAAATCCTCATTAATCATTCCTGGCTGACAGCACAAGGGGACACCTGCATCTGGTGTAGGAGCCCAGACATGGTTTATAGAAGTGTGGATTAAAAAACCAACCCATGCAAGGTGTGAGTGGCCACTTTTCAAAGAATGTAAAAAACAACAACTGAGAAAGGAAGGGAGGGAAGAAAGAAGGGAGGGAGGGAGAGGGAAAGAGGGAAGGTAGAAGGAGGGAGGGAAAGAGAGAGAGAGAGAGAGAGAGAGAGAGAGAGAGAGAGATTGAGAACAGTACACGGGTCTGGTTAATGAAAAGAAATCTTTCCTTGACACCTCCATTTACTTAATATCTTAAACTAAAGCTGTGATCCACTATACTCTACAAAAGTGTCTGAGAACTAACCACACACAAGATTACGATAAATAGCTGCTAAACTCTCCGCTCACATCAACCAATATAAGCCTTAAATATTGGTAAATGGTCACATAGTTTTCAATTAGAAATGATTATAGATCTAGCTTCCAATCTTATGGCACTCATAAACGTTTCTCCTATTATATTTCACATGAAATATATAAAACTTTTTAGCAAGAACTATTGCCTATATTTGATTGTATTTTAAAATTGAAATCATAAATATGATGATAGATTTAAAATTCTATAAATATAACCAATAAATCATGTGTACCATTATGTATCATTAAAGCTATTTGAACTTGTTTTGTGAACAAAGTAAAGTGCCATTCCATTTAATGGAATAAAAGAGTTCTTTTCAGTTATAACTATTTTCCTTAATATATCTACTACAAGAAAAACCAGAAATAATGAACTCTAACTCATAACTTTGTAGTTTTTGTCTTAGGCAAATGTAAGCAGCTTTCCTAAGTGCTGGAAAGTAAAACAAAAACCTACTTTCAGAGAAAAATCAAGATTTGACTTCAAATTTAAATTTAAATTTTCTTTTGTTCTAAAATGCAACAGAAAAATAACAGGCACTTCTGTTACTTAGCTATGCAAAGAAGAAGTTCTAAAATCTAAATAAATCACTCAAAAGTAAGTTATATTTTAAACAAGATAAGAGGATGGGGGGCCGGTGAGATGGCTCAGTGGTCTAAAGCGCATGCTTAGGCAAGCTTAGTCAAACACAGGGACTGAGATTCTAACACACCACCACATGCTGAGCCAGCCCCACCCCCAGGGCAGACTGAGCCAGCCATTATATATATATATATATATATATATATATATGCTGGGAAGATAGCTTGGCTGTCTAAGTGCCTACCTGACAAGTGTAAGGACCCAAGTTTAATCCCCAGTACTGCATGCTATTCTGGTCCTGGAACCCCCGTTGCACCACAAGAGTCACAGAAACCAGGATAGTGGCACATGCCTGTAATCCCAGCACAGGGAAGGCTGAGACAAGAGGAACACTAGGAGTCTGAGCTGAGACCCAGAACCAAATAAATAAATGATTTTTTTAATTTAAGACATATATTTTAATTACTAATGCAATTAACAATCTAATTTCTTTTAGAAATTATTTTTAATTTTTAAAGAGCATAAAAATGGTTTAAAAATTAGAAATGATACAGAATTTTATTAAACAAAGTAGTAGGAGCTCAACAATGGTTCTTATATTACTTATTGTTGTCTTCAAAGCAGTTGTTCATATTACCAGATAAAAGCATGTGAAACTGATCAAAAATAATTAAAAAGGAGAGCAGAAAAAATGAGCATTAAATGCTCCTTTGAGTAGGCCAGCAAAAATCAGCAATACAATTATCTAAGCTATACTGTGTATATACATGTTTTTTTTTATTCCCTTCCTTTTTCTTTTCTCCTTTCCCACATCCTAGTTGTTCATTCCTTTCATTTCTTTTGACCAGTTTCTTTTCCTTTCTATCTATTGTGTCACTGAAATTTTATTTACTCTTTCAGGTTATTGCATTAGGGAGGCATTGCTACATTTATACATGCTGGTCTGATTCATTTCATTTGTAAATATCGTCCCCAGTTATATCCATTTACTGTATAAAAGCCTTGAATTGAACTTTCCTTACAGCTGAGTAATACTCCATGGTATAAAAATACCACATCTTTTTTATCCATCCCTCACTTGAGGAACATTGAGATTGTTTCCAAGATTTAGCCATGACAAATTGTGCTGCTATAAAAATGGGTGCATATATGTCACCATGGTATGATGTTTTCAATTCCTCTAAAAAATTACCCAGAATTCAATTGGTCCTATAACCCTAGGTTTTTGAGAAATCTCCATGATGATTTCCATAGTAGTTGTACCAGTCTGCACTCCCACCAACAGTGGAGAAGTGGCTATTTTTCCCATGGCCCTACCAGAAGTTGATATTAGTTGATTTCCTTTTGACAACCACTCATTCTGGAGTCTTAGGGTTGGTTTGGTTTAATTTGCGTTTCTCGAATGATCAATGATGTTGAACATATGTTCACATGTTTATGTGTGATTTGTATTTCTTCATCTGAGAAGTATATATTTATCTAAGATGCCCATTTTTGGATTAGGTAATACTTTAAAATATTTAATGATAAGTTTTACAAGCTCAAAGGCCATCTTGTTTCAAATTTTGTTCAAAGAAATCTAAAATATTTTCCTTATTCATTTTTCAAACAATAGAAAACCTATTTTTTTAATCAATTTAGGACAGGGTCCACAGGGCGCACAGGGTCTCACTACAAAGACTGGGCTCATATTGATTCTCCTGTGTGTATCTTCCCAACGTGCTGGATTTACAGGCAAGCACCACCACACCCAATCTCAATTGCCCTCTCAGCCCGCCCCAGAGCTGGGACTGGCACAGCACAATGGGAATCAAATCCAGGCCCCTGAGCTCTGCCTAAGCAGACACTTTGGGCAGCTGAGCTATCAGGCCAGCCATTAGAAGACCTATTAAAACATGTTTCATTATTTGTGGCATAATTTCATGAATACCAGTAAGTTATTATCCCTGATTCAACAACAGAAATATAATGATAATGTTTAATGATACAAGTAGCAGCCACATTAGACATTGTCTTCTTTCTTAAAAATAATACCCATTATAATGTATTATATAACATCATTTTATATTGAACATTGAGATTTTTCCATTAAATATCTTCTGCTAATTTTCAGATTAACACCTGCAGAACTAAAATGATATTAAATGATAATTTTATACTGGTTGGTTTTATTTTGCATATGAAAAAATAAGCCCTACTGTATTATATAAGATCAATAAGTAAGAGCCGGGTGTGGTGGCGCACACCTTTAATCCCAGCACTCGGGAGGCTGAGGCAGGAGGATTCGTGCGAGTTCGAGACCAGCCTGGGCTACAAAAGTGAGTTCAAGGCCAGCCTCAACTGCATAGCGAGACCCTGTCTCAAAAAGACAAAAAAAAAAAAAAAAAAAAAAAAAAAAAAAAAAAAAAAAAAAAAAAAAAAAAAAAAAAAAAAAAAAAAAAAAAAAAAAAAAAAGATCAATAAGTAATATTAAATCCTTTTCTCCAATAAGTAGAGTTCTTGGAACTCCCAGTTGAAGTTCCAGAGAACATGTGATTACTGGGTATATCACAGGAAAAGGAACAACATTCTGCAGACCAAATCCAGTCCTCTGACTGTGCTCTATAAATAAAAACTTATTGACTTACTATTTTAGACATCTTTATGCCTATGAGTACTTTTGTAGCTTAAGAAAAAATATGAGTGGTGATTTCAGAAATTATGTGGCTGAAAAGCTTCATTAAAAGAAAAAGGCTGCTGAGCCCTGAAGATACCGCAGTAGGATGTTGAATCGGTTGTTCAACTTCACAGTGGAATTGCACTAGCTCTATCAATACACCTTCTCTGGGAGAGCATGGTAATGCGATTATGTCAGTCAAGACTGACCATTCAGTCAAAGTATTGTAGAAAATTTGGAATAGACTCTGTCTTGATTGTATTGTAAATGATCAAATTATCATTTTAATTATACCTTGTTTTAAATAAATTAGGAGCTTAGAGTAGTCATGTAACTTGTCTTTGATTTCTCAGCCAGTCAACACAAAGTTAAACTTTGATGCAGAATTTGATTCCAACTAATATGTAATCTTATTTATCTTGAAAAAAATAATTCAAGAAATGAAAGTAAATGATGGGGATAAGTGTAATTTTTACACAGAAACAGGCTATCAACATAAATAACCAATTATAGAAACAATGTTTCAAAAATCTATAGGATGAATGGAATAAAGTAATCAATATTAACAAACAAATGTCTAAAAGTCAGACAGTAGAAAAGTGAAGTATACTACAGGAAAAAGAGGAAACTGTCAATAGAAGACAGAGGAAGAAAAACAAAACTCAGTAAAAAGACAACAAAAGTTCATTAAGCTAAGAAAGAAACAAGGCTTCAGAGTTATAGCTCCTAGAGCCAGTGCACGGCAGACTGAAGCACCTGCTTAGGCAAGCTTAGGCAGGGACAGGAGGGAGTGGTTCAATCCTTGGCACCGCTGAGATGGCCAAAAAATCAAACAGAAGCACCTAAAATATGGCAGGCTCAGTAGGGCAATCAAGTATACAGTTCAGTAGAGTCAGCTTTCACTTTATTACTGCAAAGTAAAGAAAACATGCCCAAAATTTTTCAGAAAGAGAGAAAAGTTACTTAATAAATAATAACATTCAAAATATAAAATTCTCCAAAATCATAATTTTCATTAAAACAATATAGATTACTGCTATCAATGTAATATCAGAAAATTACTCTTGTCCTGTATTTCCACCCTATGCCAATCTGTTACTCTACTGGCAGGAACAGATAAAATATTCTGGACTAGCAAAATACAAAAATGTTTCTCTTGTAACTTCTAATGAAACACTACTAAATATGTTCTTCTTGGGCAGTGTCATATATGTCAAAGTTCCAGCAAAATCTAATCAGAAAGTAGTGAACAAAATTTAAAATAACTTAAAATGCTAGAAGATAGCACCATAAAACAAAATTTCATTTATTTTAGTGATAATGTTTAGATTCTACCTCAAAAGTTTAGAAATTTTATTATAGCTATATAACAAATTTGGGGAATGTGAAAATGATAACTATTTTAATTCATTAAATAAAAGAAGAGAGAAAATAATTAATGAGCTAAATTCTTTAAATGTCTTCCATTACAATTCAAAATACTGACAGATGAAAATACAAAAACTGAGTATATATTTGGCTATTTTTAAGAGATGAGATCTTACTACATAGCCCAAGATTTTCTTGAACTCCCTTTGTAGACTAGGCTGGTCTTAAACTGTGACAGTCCTTTTTAAGCCTCCTGAGCATGTTGTATGCATGTGACATCATAAGCAACCTGATATTCCTAAACTAACATGTAAACCAAAAAATTTACATTGTTCATTGTTAATGGACATTAATAATGATTAGCTTTCAAAGTAGAACCAGACACATAGGAAAATTTTCTGTTATAATTTTCAGGTTCTTCTACACCATTTCCATTATTTTCACCATGACTAATATTATTTTCTAACAGTTATTTGTTCAAAGGACAAAGGAATAAACATTATTTATGCATGCTTTTATAATAATTGTTATTATGAAATTATTTTTATGAATGTATTTCCTCTGAATAGTCATTTTTCTCCTGAAGTCTCATTAGAATGGCTAGAGCAGAAGCCAAGATTTTATAAAAGGAATGTCATTAGAATAAGTTCAGAATTAATCAGAGATTTAAATACAAAGATATTTAAAATATAAAGAATGTAGTAAAAATGGCATCATTTCTAGATATACAGGAAACAACTACATGTCCTTACAGTGAGGCACAGTACCCATCAAATGAAAAGATGTCTCAATAGGTAAATTTAGTTTTATAAAGTCATATAAATTATATGACAAATATCCATTCATTTCATAAACATAAAGTACTGGAATCATTATTTAATCATTTATTAAGTATAGATAATCATTATTTTGGTCCACCTTCACCAGTTAGGATAAAGGCTACGTTAGTACCATGAGGTCATAGCTCTACTTTTACTTTAGATCGAAAATCCTAGAAAGGACTCTGCGTGCCTTGAAGACTCATTCATTTCCCTACTTCTAATATCTACTATATCAAATATCTACTTTCAGGTAACTAGAGTTCTGATTCAGTTTAGTCATTGCTGACCTCCTTCTGTATATCTTACCCATTCATTCATTCATTCATTCAGAGAATATATCTTCTAAAATAACTAGTTAGTAGGCTAAAATAAAAAGAGCAATAAGAGTAACAAAAATCTAATTGCTCATGGGTGTATATTCCAAATGTATCTGATTTCATAAATAAGCCTTCTACTGTTTCTGTGTCCTCAGTGTTACACTTCTGGTGAATGCTAATATCCAGCAACATACAAAACTGCTATTCTATTTGTAAAAAGGAAGGTAAGATTAAAAGACAGAGAACAATTTATCCAAAATCAAATAGTCACAGACTTTTAGACCTAAAGCCTAAGAGGGATTTACTTTGGCATCCCCTGGGATTGGTGAGAAATCTAATCATTAAATATTTTTTCCCTGAATTGGCAATGAACAATTTAAATTACATATAGATGAAAAATCAGAATATGCCGTATCACTGAAATGTGTAATGTGTGGGAAAGCCTATAATTTGTATCTTAAAATCAAGAAATGAAAAAGTTAATTAAGACTTCGGTCACATTAAGGTGGGTTTTTTTCCCCTAGGTTAAATAATATTAGAGCAATTAGCATGTCAGTGAAGTTTTTCGGTTTTTTTCTTTTTTTTTTTTTTTTTTTTACATTTCTTATATTCCCTAAAGTAAAAGAAATAATTAACTGAAATCCAATTAGTGTAGACTTAGAACACCTGTTTCTGGAATCCTTTGAATAACTTTATCATACTATTATTTTTTCCTTGGTCTTTGTTTTAAGATGAAACACATATCCCTATGCAGTTGCTCTTCGGAACTAAGAGATTTGCATATCACATAGAAGAAAAGTATCTGTTTGTAAAAGAAACATGAAGATTAAAAAGACCAAAAGAATCATGAGTATATTACAGCAGTTAAGTTTCTTAACCCTCTTTCAACCAAACACATCCGTAAAATCTCTCTCAGAATTGTGAAACAGAATTTAGTACAGGATGATGTGGATCCCACTTCCTTAAATACTCAGATTAAAACCACTATTTGTAATGCACACTAAAAAATGCACTGTGCATTTGTGAGGGATATATTTAATTTTGCTATTTGTTGAAATAGTTATAAAAGGGATAGTGGAATACAGGCTTAACTATGAAAGCAGAAAGAGTAAATTATAACGGTTCTCTGGAATCAATAAGAAATCAGTTGGTGAAAGTATAAGTAGAAAAAAGATATAGAATGAATAAGTATGAAATTATCAATAATTTCACTTAGTGCAGTTAAATTTTCATGTTATACAACAAAAATATTTCATTAGGCTTTACAAGCAAAATCTATTTAGATGCTGTAGACCAAGCAAACTTTCAGACTGGAAAATTAAGTGTACTTTCTCACTAATGCCTGAATTGAACAGGAAATCAAAGGAAAAGTATAAATTATCTAGAAGCAAGGAAACAGTTAATAACAAAAATACAAGCACCAAAAGTGTATTCTTAAAGATAAAAGTGAATGAATGTTTTGATGAAGAAAGGCAATAAGCCTTCGCCCTCTGTTTTGATGTTGAGATGTTACCCCTATTTCCAAATGACTGTTTTAAGAAATACATTTGCATTATGTAGCCTCACAATCCGATCCACACTTACAAATCTAGTTCAGAACCATAAGCATGATCAGTCAACTTCCTTCGGACCAGACATTTTTGACTTTTAGGATGATATTTCTCCTCAAAGTGTAAGAAAGAGAAAATCAAACATGGAAAGTTAATGTCTCTAATCATTTGCAGTTGCAGAAAAACTTTTTTTTTAGTTCCAGAAAACTCTGATGTAGGAATTGCCTAAAGGAAATGACAGAAGTGCACTTTTGAATACCAATATTTGGTAAATATAAGACTAGTTATCTTTCATTGACAGCTCTTCTTGTGTTTTTTAATCTATGAAAATATCCCTTAGAAAAATATGTATTGACATCATTATTAAGAGAATGTGCCAAAATATAGCTGATAATTACACAATAAAACCTAAACTAATATTCAATCTATGAAATAACTGGAAACAAATAAGCAAATTATATTTTAAAAACCAGCAATTCACCAAAGATGCATATTCCAGTGGCTACAGAATATAAGACAAGTAAGTAGTTATAAATTTTCTAGTATTCACATGCACACACATGAAATGAAATGAATAAAACTGATTTTAATTATATATTTTAATTTCACTTCTTACAACTCAAATATTATTGAGGTACAAGCAATATAAATGTGTAATCAATATAGTGATTTTGGAGGTATTTTTCATTCTTTTCATAACACATCTTCAAATTAAAGCACACGTTTTGATTTTTACAGTACATGTGACTTCAGACAAACTGCATTTCAAAGGCTCTGTAACCACAAATGGCTAATGCCTGCTCTATTGGACAAATAGATTTAGAGCCCTCAGAGAGCCAGTCACCCAGCAGAATTACTATGCTCATTCTTCTTGTTACCCATAGACTATTTAAACATATACTTTTACGTATAACAAGTCTTCATGCAAATACAACAGACTGCTAAATACTAAATTAGATCCTTCTGGGGGCCAAAGGCTTTCTTGTCCTTGCAAATTTTTTCCATCAAAGTGGATCAATAAAAAAGGGAAGCAATATTCTAGATATACAAACCAAAATCTTTAAGGAAAAAAAAAAAAACATTTAAAGAGCAAGTTTATGTGATACTGCTTAGAGTTCAGTTTAAAAATATGTCAGGGAACTTTTATTTGTGAAACTGTAGAACAGTTACATGGTATTTAGGTAGCAGTTATTGATCTACAGTTTTTAGTTAGATTAGAACTTTTCAAAATTTGTGGAAAAGCAATATTTCTAACAAGGATACACTGCAGCGTTTGATCTCTTCCCACATCTGTATGTTTCTTCAAGAGTACTGCTAAGTTATATTTTCACTCTGTCAAAGAGATGTAAGGCTTTGTTTCTCACAGAAAATTCTTTCTAAACCAGTGTTGGCTTCCTTGGTCCTGCTGAATAGTCATCCTATATGCTTAATTCGTGGAATAGAGACGAGCAATGTATTCAATCAGGCTTCATTTGATCACCTACTTGATGATTTATTTACTGACTCCTCCATGTGTAGTTTGATAATTATTTGGCATGCTGACATTTTCCCCTTCACCTTAGGTCATACATGCCACACTTTTTACTCCCCTTTGCCAGCATTTTACTATTGTATGGATACAGTTTAAATGTCTTGAAAATCCATGTGAGCTTGAATCACTGGCATGCTTCTCTCTGGTAAACAACCTGATGACATATTCCTACCACCATCAATGTTTAAAAATTTCACTTAGTTTGTCTAAGTTTTATATTTATAGAAAAAAATCAGGACTAGTTTAGTCTGTCCATGTGACAGAAAGCAAAGTCATGTGACAAAGAAGTGCTTTAAAACATATTAAAAATAATACATATGCCAATTTTTTGTTCATTTGGCATATTTTACTTCTATTCAGTTTAACACTTGGTGTATTTTGTAGAATACTATTTCCTCCCCAAAGGGAAACTACAAATGGAAATGAACAGGATGAAATAAATGTTTATTAATTACATACATTTTCCCAGCTGTTGAAATCAACAGTGTACTTGATCAAAAGGTAATGAGTTTCAAAAAATAAATACTTTTCAAAAATCTTACTTAAAATGTGCTATGTGTTCTGGAAAAATGTTCTCAGAAACTTTTGGAAGAGTGGAAGGAAAAATAATGAAGTCCTCCACAAAGTAAGGGGAAGCGAGTGAGATCTTGGCAGGACCTCGTGCCTAGTGGGCAGGTTGGGCAGTAGAGACAGGGTCACATGCACAAGGAGGAAGCAAGCCTGGCTGGAGCGAAAGCTAATTAGTGGATTAAAGGGTAGAAATCTGAGTTCTGAAACACAGGGGTGATAATATAGGCAGCCTAGGAGAGGATTAAAATGAAGAAGCGATAACAGTATTCAGTGGAGAGCAAAGGCTGTCAAAAATGTAAATAAGAAAGAAAGTTAAACAATGAAAACAAAAACCTGACATTTAATCAAAGGGTTAGAGTAGCAGAAATTCAAAGGTAGAAAGTGTGATAGTTGTAGCCAAAATCATTAACAGAAGACCAAGGCATATGGAAAATTTGTTCCCAATTAGAAGAAGACAAAAGGACTGCAAGGGAGTATAGAGAAATAGCCCATTCCATTTCCCAGTTGCTTTTCCTGAATACATTATATTAGGCAATCAAAGCACGACATTCACAGTTAGAGCTTTAGTAGAGAGACTATTATTATTTACAACAACACATTTCAATATACACTTATTATTTGAAAATTCTAAGCATGATACTTCAGAGAACTATACTTAATTCGTTAGTATCACAGTTTTACCTGTTAATTTCTACTTAAAAGTTTACATAATCTATGTTGTATTTGGGCTAGTTTCCTCATTAAAGTATTTTGTCAGTAGTTTTTGAAATACAATTGCTGTTTACTTGATATTTGGCACTTTTTCTAATATAAGATTACGCTTGTGCTTTATTCTCTACTCTCGAAAAACAAATAACATTTTAAACTCTGTCCTAGCTATCATTGTTAATTGTCCCACATGACATTATTCAAATACATTTCAGAAAGAAGCATATATTCACCAATTATTCCATGAAAATGAGAACATAACACAAAAATATTTTACACCTCTGATTTGAGTCCCTGTTTTGGTGACATTTCAGTCATTTTTATCCAACTATAATTCTAGGTATTGACAAAATATCAAACAAAATATGAAATCTTTTCAGGTATTATGTTGAAATAAAAATTTAGAAAAGGTCATGATCAAGACAGTGGCAGAACATTGTGGCAAGAATTCACAGCTTTAAAATATTTAAGGCCCTCATGTACCATAAGAATATATAGAAGTTTGAGGTGAAAATTTAAGCATTATCTAAATAACAAATTACATGAGATTAAAATGGAAACATTTTAATTTAAAATGTCCCTAAGGTAGCCTACTTGTCTCTAAAGTAGCCTCTCATAAAATATAGTTGATATACACAGAAAACATACACAATACAAAATTTAATACCGATTGGAGGTCAAATATAGTGCTAAGCCCACGTCAAGGAATAGCAAAGCTATTCTCATTAACTGTTACTAGTTAGAAGTTTAAGAGGCAAACACAAATCTTAGTAATAACTTTGAATCATACCAATAATAATATTAAAAACTTTCAACTCATGATGTAGATATAATGAAATGTGCCTATCTTCAAACTTCTTTATATCATTAAATATCAGAAGGAACAAGAGCAGTAACAGACATGTGAGATAAAAATAAGACTCAAACAATTGAATCTTGCAATAAGATATGTATTTTATATGTCAAAGCATATAAAGCTGTCCTTAGAGTAGAAAAATAACACATCACTAAAAATAATTATTGAAGACATACTTCAAAAAATTAAGAAATGAAACAAAATTAAAATTGAAAAGTCAGAATTACATTTTAGCAGTATTTTGCAAAATTTCATTCCTGCAAGACTTCATCACAAGCAGAAGCAAAGGACAGCCAGTCCATTCTAATGTGTATTACAAGGTCAGAATTAGTTAACACAAATCCTGAGGACAGGGCTGGGGAAACAGCTCAGCGGTCTAAATGCCTGCCTGGCAAGCACAAGGACTGGTGTTCTATCCCTGGTACTACATGCTTTGCTGACCCTGGAACCCAAGGTGTGCCATGCATGCCCCCCAAACTAGGTGTGGTGGCCCACCCTGTATTCTCAGCGCTGGAGAGGCTGAGACAGGAACATCACTATGAATCTGAGCTGTGTAACAAGACCCTGTACTAAACAAACAAACAAATAATTTTTTTTGTATGTGGTACCAGGACTTGAACTCACATCTTTGCACTTTCCAGGCAGGCACTTGTGCCACCAAGCTATCTCCTCAGCCCCAAACAAATATTATTCTTAAAACTCCTGAGCACAAGAAAAAGTGAAAAGCCAATTGAAATCACAAAGCAGAAAATTTGTGCTCATGCAATAGAGGAAAATCTCAAATACTTAGAGAATCAGAACTTTAATATAAAACCATAATGTTTTCTGAGAAAGTATAGTCTTAGGCCTATTAACATAAAGTTTCCTCTTTGAACTCATATTAATCTCTGATCAACAAATAAGCAGGGGGAAAGATTCAATCACAACAGCTAAGATTGGTAAAACCTTCTTATACTTGCAATCGTATAGGAGGGCAGACCTAGTACAAGGGAACACAGTACATCCAAGAAAGCAACCAACAGTAATTTACAATTATATATTAGAATTTAAAGGACTTGGATTACTTTTTATTTTTTGTAGCAGGGATCAAACTCAGGACCTTGTACCTGCTGAGCAGACTTTTATGCCATTAAGTACTCTTTCCAGTAGATTGTTTTAACACAGATTTGGATAAAAATATCCAATGTTAGGAAAATGTGTGTGTTTATACTGTATCATCAGCAAGATAAGTAGAATAATTCTGTACTTTAAATTGTTGCAAAATCATAGGGAAAATGTTTCCTGACAACTTCAAAATACACAAAGTACTCTAAACTTATGAAATATGGTCTAATTATTTATAACAATAGCATTATCAAAAGAAAAATATACCTAATTTTCAAAACAGTCTCAACAGAATTACCTCATTATCTAGCAATGCAACCCCTGGATATATAGCTAAGGGCCAAGAAATCCATGTTTCAAATCATTATGCACTCCCATCTTTGCTACAGTATTGTTCAAACAGTAAATAAGTGGAAGCAATCTAGGTACCTAGCGAAAGGTGAATAGATAAAAGTATTTGTACAAATACAAATGGAATACTATCCAGCCATTAAAAAAGAATGAAATAGTGGCAGTTTCTACAACATGGATGGAGGAAGAAGTTCGTAGGTCAAATGAATTAATTCAGGTAGCCAAGGCCAAGTAACACAGATCTCATCCATGTGGTGCCCATAAATGTAAATCTTGCAAAAGTTCAAGGTTGAATGGTGGTTGCCAGAGATGAGACAGAGTAGGGGCACAGGATTAGGGAAAGTCTGGTCAATGTTCACTTTTAACTAAAGATAACAGAAACAAACTATGTAGTTCAAAAGCCAAAAGATTTTCCATGTTTTTATCATAAAAGTAATACATGCGTATAGAGAGAAATATTAAGAAAGAGATGTTTAAACTGACTTAAGTATTTTTAAATATATGTTCATGTGAAAACATCATGTTACCCATATGTTTCTACAGCAATTTAAATCTAATTTAAAGATAAGAATAATATTACTTAAATGCTCAAGGATTGCAAAAATAACAAATAAATATTACAAACGTAAAACCTAAATGTTCAACAATATTCGTTATTGAAAGAATTGGAATTATAAAATAATTCATAAACCTATATCCAGAACCACAAAACAGTAGCTTTCACCACCGTCTAACCTCTACACTACCATGAAGATCATCTACTATCAGGAAAACTAACTTGAAAACTCTAGGAAAGCCAGCATTTGTTACTATTATTAATTGGCAAGATTTTCACAGAAATACTTTTAATACAGCAATGTTTCATTAGTACTCTTCTTTCTAAACATAGTTTGGAAATTCCTTCTTCTATCCTTTATTAAAAAAAAAAATATATTGGTTTCAGAATTTTGAGGACACAGTGAATGCAGTGGTTTTCTGAGTTTTAGATATGTTTCTCTTGCCTATATTTACTCTTGTTACTTTCAGTTGACTAGGAAGAAGGCTGAAAAACAGAAAATAAATAAGCTTTGCAATCATAAAGACTGTAAGTGATGAAACCACCCTATAAATTGGGGTCTCATTCCAAATCATACACTTAGAAAATACCTCTTCCAGAGAATGTACATAACAACAGACAAAGAACAGATCACCTTGAACAATGAGTTACAACTTGAACATTAATGTGAACTGGAAGAAAATTTTCATCTCATAGGTAAAGCATTTTTCAAGATAGATACTTAATTTATAGTTCTACAATGCTGAATGTTGGTGTCCACAAGAGTAAGTTAGCATGAGACCAACTGAATTACTTTTCACATGTGAAACGTAAAATTATATTTCTGAAATTTAAGTCATTTTGAAACTATTAACAGAGAGACTTTTGGGTTTCTATGAGAAATGGACATTGAAACAAGAGACATACAGACAGACAGACAGACAGACAGACAGACAGACAGACAGGCAGACAGACAGACAGGCAGGCAGAGATAGAGGCAGAGAGACAGAGACAGAGAGAACAGTAAGGATGGTATAATATTCATCAATAATCAAGTGATAAGGTATATCTGACATTTAAATGAAATGTTGAAATTATATGTTAAAAGGGAAACACACAAACCCCAAACAAGGAGTAGTATAAAAAATCACTGTGAAGGCTAAGGTAGACATGGTCTGGAAAACAGAAGGACTTGGAAATGATCTTGACACACCTGAGGCCAGTTCATCCCTCATAAAGCATTAGAGACTGAGACAGTGTAAGTGGAAACAGGTTTCTTAACAAGTCTATTGCAGGACTTGGGAAAGTCAAATTGAGAAGACATAGAGACACATGATATTAGAGATGTTAGACATGAGGAATCAAGTTATCACACAAAGGCTTCCAGAAAGTAAAGTCTACAGACATTAAACTCACAAAATCAAGGCACTGCACAATATTAACTGAAAATAATACATAAAAATGAGCTACCGAAGCTAGTGAGCTACTCAAATCCCCTATCCATGTGTAAATTCCCATGTTAATATTGACCAGCTGAAGTAGAAAATTTAAAATTTAAGCTCGAAGCGAAAGTACATGCATATAATTCCAGCACTCTGGGAGAGCAAAGCAGGCAGATAGCCAGATAGAAACCAGCAGGTGCACTTTAAGCATAGAACAAGACCCTCTCTGGAAAAACTAAACAAAACAATGGCTAAGTAGATCCAAGCAAAGGGCATGGATTCAATTCCTAGTATCGCAAAACAAACAGATACATAATTAAATATAAGAAATTTTAAAATTTTAGGATAATCCCAGCACTTGGGAGGCTGAGGCAGGAGGACTGTTACATGATCAAGGCCAGCCTGGGCTACAAAGTGAGTTCAAGGCCAGCCTGAACTGCAGCGTGCAATGCTGCCTCAACAAGACATTATGCCCAGTTCTATACACTAAAGCTAAATATAGTATAATACAATACAGAAATTTAAAAATTTCAGAAATGTGAATGGAATTTACTATAGGAACACAACACAAAATGAGGATAAAATTGTTCTACTTTATCAAATTTCTTCCCAAAACAAGATTAAAATAAAGAAACCAAGCATTCTCATCAGAAAACAATAGCTTCAGATAATGAAAAAAAAATATTATTACAGTCAGAAATTGTAAGTCATAGGCAAAAAGGAAAACATGAAGATGTAAAGAGTTAACAATCTAATTTAAAAGACAATGAGGCAACAAGAAAAGCTTAAGATTTCTTGAAACTATGTGGTAATATTCAATCAGATGTCCCATTTTGCATAACCATATCTATTAATCTGAGCAACAGATTTGATGATAAAAACAAATAACATATCAATCACTGTCAATCAGCTATTTTTGTTTTCAAAATGTATGTAGTTACATGTTACCCTGTTTTGGTCTTTGATTTTGTTTTTCTTGCTCTTGTTTTTACTCTTCAAAATAAAAGAAACCTATAATCAAAATGTTAAAAAAAAAAAAAAAAAAGTTCAACAATCTCAGTTTAAAAAAAAAAAAACAGAAAAAGAAAACTTGTTACCTCAGAAAATAAAAACTAAAGTACATCTGGACAAAGTATAAAATAATAAAATTAAAACATTTTCAGAAATATTTATTGGATGAGTAAAATCAATGAAAAAAATGTCAATGACATAAAAAGTGAAAGATATACGTTACAAGTTTTTAAAAATAAATGGGTGCTTTTAAATTTATCGTACAAAAAGTGCCATTAATTCCTGTCAACATATTCCACTTGATTTGAATGCAAATTCTGTGTTTTAAAGGAGCCCTGTAAAGCTGGAGGCTGTCATAGCACTCCCACAGCTGCCTCAGTCTCCCGAATTTATGCAAAATATTTACCTTTCATAGATATTCCGGCCCTGTGGAATGGCCAGGATTCATACATGGCTGGATATAGTGGTCAGGGAAGGTGAAGAGAAGTCATGCTTATAGGAGCCACCTTTCCACCGAAGGACTCTTTAACAACTGTCATAAGTTTTTGTCTAAAAGACATGAAGGAGAATTTCAGAAAGCCACAAGAACAATAGTGTAGGTGTGTTTAAATAAGGAGGACATTTTGAAGGGAGATTTATAATAACTTGTCCTTTACTATAATAATATTCCTTTTTAAATGTAAGCATTTACCATTATTTTTCATTTATCTTTTATGAAACAAGAAGAATTTCTAAGCATATGTAAGAGAATCCCATGAAGGGAAAAATGAACCAAAAGCGTAAGACTGAAATTGAAATACATTATCCAATTAAATTTTCCACATATAAAAGAAGACATAAATTGTGATTTGGAAGGTAAAAAAGTATAGTTAGAAGAGTCAATCCAAAATGCTCACTTTAAAAATATTTTAATAAATTCATAAGATTTTAAAAATTATTTATTAATTTATTTTACTGGAAATTGGACTCAGGACCTTGTGCTTGCCGGGTAAACACTGTGTGGATGAGCTTTATCCCTGATGCTTTAAAATTAGTCAGGAGACTAAAGAAAGTAGTCCTTAAAATGTAGCAATGTATACAGGAAAAGTTTTAAGTGCTCAGGATCACAAGAAATAGTCTGCCCAGAAACTTGGTCCAACATGGAAATGCCTGAAAACATAGCAGCTCATTGATAATAGATATTCAATACATTCAAATATACATAAAAGATGGAAAACAAAGTAAAGAACAAAGCCTGTGGACAAATATACAAGAATGCAAATGGTAGGTTTCAGACAAATGTGTAATACACCTGAAAGAAAGAAAGAAAAAGACAAGCCAAAACTTATTAATCACAAAATATAAAATAAGAGGATATACACTTTGATGCTAAAAACTAAATGGAAGGAGCCCAAATATATACAACTCTGAGATAAAAGCAATATAAATACAAATCTTAACTATCTATAAATATAAAATTATTTGACAGGATAAATCATAGCAGTAACCTTATGCACCTATTTTTAAAAATTTTCAGATGGATTCACAGAATATACTCCAGTTCCACACTGTATGCAATAGAAAAGCCTAAATAAAAGATTTCAAAGTACTAAAATTAAAGAGGTGAACAAGAGCATACCAGAAAATTTCTAAAACAGAAAGCAATAGTGGAAATACTAACAGCACAGAAAAACATTCCAGGCCAGAAAGCATTCAATTACATGTTTTAGAAAGACACTTTAATAATGTTAAATTTGAAAATTCACAGCGAGGATATGCAATGTCAGCTTGTATGCAACAAATAATACACTGAAACTCTTTAGAAAAGAGAAATACAAGTTACAATGGTAGAATCAAATAATGCACTATTAAATGGAGATTTAAACTCCCAATTTCTAAAGAGAAGTAGAGAAAAACAATAACATAGGATACAAAAGAATAAGTTAGTGGTAGAAAGCCTGCTAGAGAAATACTCCACTTCACTTGTGGAAAATAAACATTTACATGTTATACTTTATATTATTCTCAGGTAATCATGGAACATTCTTGAAAAGTGAACATAAAAATGCAAAACTTTAAAAATCATAACAGTATTTTTAAGACCGTTCTAACGAGCTCAAAATCTCTCCAATGATCAACTCAAGTTAAAAAAGAGAGAGAGAAGCCGGGCGTGGTGGCTCACGCCTGTAATCCCAGCACTCGGGAGGCTGAGTCAGGAGGATTGGCGCGAGTTCGAGACCAGCTTGGGCTACAAAAGTGAGCTCAAGGCCAGCCTCAACTGCATAGCAAGACCCTGTCTCAAAAAGACAAAAAAAAAAAA
>PVJA010014280.1:0-47759 GCA_004027025.1 Myocastor coypus
ATATATATATATATATATATATATATATATATATATAGTTAAGGTAGTTATGCTGATTGCTACTAGATCACTGCAAAAGGTTTATCTTTATTTGATCAATTTTTTCATGCCTATATCTTGTAACATGAGCAACTACTTTGAAGATAATATGCAATGCACTGTTGTTACTTTCCTACAATGTTTTGAAATTTCATACTAGTTTTTATTATTTGTCTTTTCTTTGGAAAGAATGCTTACCTCCAGGTGGCTCTAGTATCTGGGGAGGCCAGGAACTGAGCCCTGCACCATGGCCCTGGGACCTGCCCCTGTCCCCAGATATTCCAGGTCTCCTGTTACTGTACCTCTGCCTACGAGCTCTGCCTCTAATCTGTCGCCTCTCTCCCCAGCAGATGTGCCTGTGGAGAAGCTGGCTGCCATGCCAGCCCTGCGCACCATCAACCTCCGCTTCAACCCGCTGAGCGCCGAGGTGCGCGTCATCGCCCCACCCCTCATCAAGTTTGATATGCTCATGTCTCCCGAGGGTGCACAAGCCCCTCCACCTTAGGCCACCCTCTGTGCCTACCCAGCAAGGGCCAGAGGTCATTGGCCCAGCATCTTGGAGGCGGGTGGCCCACAGGCCCACAGGAGTCTGAGCTTAGGGGAATGGGGGTGGGCTGGACATGTGTGGTGGGAGGGTGCCTCTGTTGGCTTGGGGCAGCTAGCTTAGAGCTGTAGTGGGCCCTGGCCACCCTGAGGGCAGAGGTGAGGCAGTGCTGGCATTTTACAGGCTCTCTATGCCTTGTTACTTGGGAGGAGAGCTGGCAGCTCAGAGCCTTTCCTTCTTGAGCTCCTTGGAGGTTTGCCTCCAAATTGCTGGCTACTTTGAGCCCAAGGAAGAGCACTGCTGAGCATTTCTGGCCCTCTGGGTTCAGGCTTTGTTTCTAGTGCTGAGAGCCACTCACTGCCCTGAGGGAAGAAGATGACAATCCCGTGTATTTATTGCTTCCTGACAACTGAACTGAATGAGGCCCTCCTTGGGCCCTACCCCCAGCACTGTGGGTCCCTGGGTTGGCAAAGGCCTGAAGCAGGAGTCCTGAGCGTGCATGGAGAGGGCAGCCCTGCAGAGCAGCGCAAGGATGTCTGAAGGAGCCGAGACCTGGGGAAGAAACCAGGCCTACTCCATTTGTCCTCATGGTGAAGAGGACTGTTGGGACTGAGTGTGCGTCCCTCCCCAGGGAGTGGCCACTGCGCCTGCCCATCAACCCGAGCCACAGGAAGGTGACGCAGAGAGAACAAAGCCATGTGTGCCTGAGGCAGTGGTCTCCATGTCACTGCAGCCTGGCGGCCTCATCATGGCCCCTTGACGACAGAAGATGCTACACCACCAGCTTTGTGACCAGCCAGTTCCAAGGCCACTACTAGTGTCCTCTTTCAAGGCCCTTACCCTGAATCTAGGGTTTGGCCAGGCAGGAGGGTGACTAGCCATCCTGTTTTGTCTGAAACTGGATGGTTCTCAGGATGTAGGACTTTTAGTAAGAAAACTGGGACAGGCCAGCGTGGCTACTCCCTCCCAGAAGAGTCCTAGGGTTTTTGCCGTCTAGTAAAACCTGTTCTCAGAATCCCTAGTGTCTACCTCCCACATCTCTCCTGTGGAGCATGCAACTCAGAGAGTCCCAGGCCCCACCTGGCCTGTACCTCTATCAGGGTCTGCAGAGGCCTCTGAGGCCTTAGCTGGGCAGAGCTGGGCAACTTCACTCCTAAGTTTAGGTTTTCCAGAGCTCAGATCAGGAGCCCCATCTCAGAATCGTCCCCAACTCCCTCCTAGGTCTCCTTTTGGCAAGGGGCTGACAGGCTGTATACTGATTAGCTGTTGTCGCTTAGTATTCTGTATCCCAGGTTCCCTCCAAGGCCTCTAAGCTTTGGAGGAAAGGTTTCCAGGGTGAGGCGGTCAGACAGGATCTCCAGAAATACAGAATTCAGCCACCCTGGACACAGGCAATGGTAGGCTCCAGTGGAGTCCAGGCTGGGCTGGCCCCACCCCTTCTGCAGGGTTTTCTTGAGGAAGAGCCTGGTCTTTGCGATATATGAAATTGTCATGTGGCTGCCACCCGGCAAAGGGAGGCATGGTCAGTGGACATGCAACTGCAGTGTTATCCGGAGCCTGTTAGAAACGAGGCGTCTCAGCCTCTTTGCAGCCTGAGTCAGGACCTGCATTTTAGCAAGGTCCCCAGCTGATCCCAAGAGCTTTCTACTCAGAATCAGGGGCCTAGGGGTGACCTGAGATGTCCTTGGAGTGGAAGTGAAGACTCTTATTTTCCCCTGCCCGCTCCAGGTGCCTGAATCTATGCTCAGCCTCCTCCTAATCTTAGCCTCTTAAGTCTTAGTAGAATCTGTGACACTCCCATGAAGGGGGTGGCTGCAGTCACTAGGATAACGGGCTGGGGCTGGAGCCGGGCCTGCGAGGCTTTCCAAAGCCGCCTCTGCTTCACACCAGCTGCCTGCTTCCTGGGTCCTCACCCCAGGTCCTCTGAAGGAGTTGCTGTTGGAAGCTGTTTTCTCCCCTGCTGAGGCGGATTGCCTTTGCCTCTTGGGGAAAGCCTGGGCGGGCAGAGATACCCCCAAATCCAGGCTCCCAGGGTGAGTGAGCCCCCTAGCTTCAGCCTGCAATAAAGAATGTGTTGGTTTCATCTGCTTAGTCGATGTTCGATTCGCTCTCGGCACACAGACTTCCCGGAGGCTGGCCGTCATGTGGAAGCAGGGTGGAGACACTCAGAATAGTCTCAGGTGGGCACAGGTGCAGGCAAGCAGGTGGATACATGGCCTGCAGCTGCTCTGCTGCAGAACCACAAGGTGCTGCCCTGGGGAGGGTGGGAGACTCACTGTTCTAATTGTACCTGATTGGTGCCAGCCAGGTTGCTTTTGATCCTAATTCCTCTCGGTCCATAGTTCTCAAAAGAGCTGTCTTTGGACAGGCAGCATCAGCGCCAGCAGGGAGCTGGTCAGAAATGCAGATTCTTTCAGGGTCAGGCTCAGCATCAGTGTGGTTCTGGCTTTAAGGTTAACAAAGTCATTTCATCTGAGGGTCCGACTTGAGTGTGCTTTGCACCGCAGACCAGATACTCCCTGGTTTTAATTTAACAGGCACAGAGAGGGTTAGTAGTCAGCAGGCATTGTTGCTGAACGTTACAGACACTAATTCATTTCTCTGTAGCGGTCCTAGATAGCTTTGTGAGGGCTCTTCAGATCCGATTTCCTGCCTGTAAAAGGAAAGGGCCAGGCATGAAGTTCCCCTAGGGGGATAGCTTCTCAGGTTTTGAGGACTGTGCTTTTGCTTATAACTGTCTCTGGATGCGCCCTCTCCCACCTCAGAGGTCAGAGAGGACTTGTACCTGCAGAGTTCCGTCTGGTGTTGGCTCCCGGGGCATCAGCAGATCTATCAGTCAGATTCTTCCTGCTCTAGGGAGGACCAGTGCAGTTTCTCCAGGGCCAGTGTTGGCACATTTTTGGGCTTTCAATGACACGCAGCTCACTGTGGTACGCGCACCGTGGGTTTGCCATCACCATTGGGCTCAGGGGCCACGCAATTTCGGTAGGGTTTTCATGTGAGGAAGCCTCGATTACGGGTGGGGAGACAGCATGACAGTACTTCCTGGGCTGGTAGCTCAGGCCTACAATCCCAGCACTGTAGGAGGCTGAGACAAGAGGATTCTAGGCACAAACCTAGAGTGAGCAGTTTAGTGACAGATTGTTTTTTTTTTTTTTTTTTTTTTTTTTTTTTTTTTTAGACAGGATCTCGCTATGCAGTTCAGGCTGGCCTTGAACTCACTCTTGTAGCTCAGGCTGGTCTTGAACTCATGCTGATCCTCCTACCTCAGCCTCCCAAGTGCTGGAATTACAGGCGTGCGCCACCACGCCTGGCTAGATTCTGTTTTTAAAAAAAAAAAAAATTTTTTTTAAATTTTAAAGGTTGGGATATAGGTCAGTGCAATGGCCCTCTGCATTCAGTCTCTTGTATAAAAAGATCATGACATAAGTAGACACCATGAAGGGGGATTTTGGGGCAAAAGGCTGAAACATTTTTGAATGTAAGAGTGGTGTATATACCTGAAATTCTGGCATTGAGAAGTTGAGGCAGGAGGATCACAGTGAATCAAGTCCAGCTTGAACTACATTGACCCAGTCTTTAAAAAAAAAAAAAAAAAAAATGGTTTGGGATATAAACTTTGGGTGCTACTAGGAATTGAGCAGTTTGGCATCCCATTTTTTTTAACTGACACATTTTATTTTTATTTATTTACCTTTTTGTCATTTTGAGACAGGGTCTCTCTATGCAGTTCAGGCTACCTTGAGCTCAGTTTTGTAGCTCAGGCTGGTCTCAAAGTCACACTGATCCTCCTGCCTCAGCCTCCTGCGTACTGGGATTACAGGCGTGGGCTACTATGCCCAGCTCAAAAATCTGAAACATTTTAATTAATTAAAAAGAATAAAAGTCAGGTATGGTGTAACATCCCTGTAATCCCAGCACGTGGGAGGCTGAGGCAGGAGGATCAGTGTGAGTTCGAGACCAGCCTGAGCTACAAAAGTAAGCTTAAGGCCAGCCTGAACTGCATAGTGAGACTCTGTCTCAAAAAGATAAAAGAAAAAAAAATACAATATCAAATTTTCCTTACATCTACAGTTCAGTTATATCCACACATTCTAAGACCAAATAGTTCCCTGCTTGACATCCCTTTGGGTGGCTCAGAAAAACCTCTGAAATGAGCAGTAAGTTATTTGCCAGTTCTACTTCCTGGACAAGTTTCCTAGAAAGTATAGTTACATGGGAGAAGAGGGCAGAATAATGGAGTTAATGTAGACTTTCTCCCAGGTACTATGTAGGACCTCAGAACCCTGCTCTGAAATTAGTCTTTACCCAGAATGTGTCTATCCCTTTGCAGAAGGCCAGCCAGGGGAGAGAGCACCGTTCTTGGCAGGGTGAGTTGGCCCCAGGAGGCCTCAGCAGGGCCTAGGGAAAGGTGCCAGGGTGAGAGGGGCAGGGCTGCTTGGTGGGAAGTCATTGCAACTATGTACAGTCAGACTGTGCTCTGAGTAATGCCTTGCCCAGGCAGGCTGGCCCCATCCCTGAGGAAGGGACAAAGCCATGGGCCCTGGGCAGGCACTTGTGTTTTCTCACCCTTCTTAATGCCCACTGAATGGGTGAAATAGGCCGCCATGCTAGTGTAGGCCCAGGAAGGATCAGAGCCTGTTTTGCTGCTGCAAGACAGGGCCTTTGTTGTGAGCCTGAGGCCTCTTAGGGCAGTGGCTTGGGTAGAAGGGACATGTCCCTTTCTCCTGCTGACACATTCCCTCTCTATGCTCCTGTGGAAGGTCTCTGAGCTCTTTCTCATTTGTGAAATGGGTATCAGAGCCAGATGTGCACATCTGTAATTCCCACACTCTGGGAGGCTGAGGCAGGAAAGGGGAAGTTTGGACCCTCCCTGGGCAATTTAGTGACTTAGCAAGACTTTACCTCAAGGTAAAAAAGGGCTGGGGATGTGACTTATTGCAAAGGCCCTGTGTTTAGTCCCCAGTATCAGAGAAAAAAAGGAGGGGGCGGGGAGAGAAAAAACAAAAGACAAAAAGTGCCAAGACTGTCTATGCTGAATACCACTACCTAAGGCCAGTAAGCAACACACAGTAGAGCTGAGTACAAAGGAGTATGCTGATTTTACACACCTGAAGGCTGCTATCTATCTATCTTTCTATCTATCTATCTATCTATCTATCTATGCAGTACCAGGGATTGAACTCAGGACCTTGGGCTTGCTAGGCAAGCACTTATTCTACTGAGCTATCTTCCTGGCTCCTGAGAGCTGCTCTTTAGCTACTTTCACCCACTGCTGGGTGAAAAGCCAAAACCAAGCCTTTGATGTCTAGCCAAGACAGGACAAGCAGAGCACCCTTACATCCTCCTGAGCCACAGGTAGAGGCTGGCAGGATATCAAGTCCCAGAGGGAGCAGGAGACAGTGCCTGCTCCTCCCAGCTTCACAATATAGGGACCTGTGAATGCACCATGTTGGGCTCCAGGGACAGCTAACAAGGCCAATAAGGAGGCACTCGGGAGCTGGCCCGGAGCCCACTAGAAAAGGCAGCTGGCACCTTTTTTTCCTGTACTGGGGCCGCACCTGAGTTGCCTCCACGAGACTGATCCAGTGCATGACTGGTGTGTGGGGGTGGATGGGGGGGGTCATTCACAGCACAGGGCCCATAACTGGCTCCGTCTTTGTGGAGAACCGTGAGAATGGGCTCCTGGAGTTGTGCAGGGGTGGCAGCGTGACACGACATCTCTGAGCTGTTTATGAAGGGCTGGGGCAGCTGGGGCAGATTCCCAGGAAAGCAGGGAACAATAATGTGGATCTGTTTTCAGTAGAGCAGTCCAAAGGTGTTGACTGAGGACATTCATGCCCACAAGTCACATGTAGATCTTGTTAAAGAATTCTGGGTAGAGATTGAGACGCTAATTCAGCACACATGCATGCACCAAAGTGGGACTCGCACCTCTGCACCTTCCAGAGCCTATGTTACTCCTACATGCAGCATGTAGAGGACCTGCTAGACAGTACTGCAGCCACCTCAAGTTCTTTTTTTTTTTTTTTTAATCTTTTTTATTTTATTTATTTATTCTTGTTTCAGAACTTCTGTTTGTGTATTTATTTATTTTTATGGCCGGCTCAGCCTGCCCTGAGGGCAGGGCTGGTGCAGCATGTGGTGCTGGGGATCGAACCACAGTCCCTGCAGCCGCCTAAGCTTTCCTAAGCAGGCGCTTTAGACCACTGAGCCAGCCTGCTGGACCCAATTTATTTATTTTTTTGTCTTTTTGAGATAGGGTCTCGCTATGCAGTTGAGGCTGGCCTTAAGCTCACTTTTGTAGCCCAGGCTGGTCTCGAACTCACACTGATCCTCCTGCCTCAGCCTCCCAAGTGCTGGGATCACAGGGGTGTGCACCACCACGCCCGGCTGGTTGATTTTTTAAATATGTATTTAGCACAGGGTCTCACTGCACAGATCAGACTTGTAGTGATTCTTCTGATTTCAGCCTCCCAAGCGCTCGGATTACAGGAGTGCCCCACCACGCCCCAGTTGCTGTCTCAGTGTGCCCTGGGTGTGGGGCCAGCACAGAACACCAGGGATCGAACCTCAGTCCCTGAGTCTGCCTAAGCAGGCACTTTAATTCACTGAGCTATTTAGCCGGCCTTTGCCTGTCAGGGTTTAGAAGAGTATTTCTAAAACAAAGTTGAGATTGTAGCTACACTAGGCCCTTGCTACTCAACAGTGTGGTCCTCAGGTGACTAGAATCACAAAATAGGGGGTACATTAAAAATGTAGAGTCTGGGGCTGGGATATAGATACACTCAGCATATGCATGCACGCGCACACACACACACACACACACACGCCTGTGTGCTAAATTAGAGCCTCAGTCTCTACCCAGAATCTACCTTTAACAAGATCACATGTGATTTGTGGGCATGAATGTCCTGACAGTCAACACCTTTGGACTTCTCTTTTGAACACAGACCCACAAGTTGACATGAAATCAGAGTCTGCACCCTTCATTAAGTGACGAACAACGTTACAATGTACACTATTACAGGAAAGCTTATTGAGCTGTTTCCTTGCATGCAGGTACCAGCTCAAGTTTCTCAGAATCAGTGTCCACAGTCCAGGCAGTGGCTTGAGGGAGGGCTGGCAGAGGCCTCTGGGATACCCCAACCCCTCCAGAGAGCTGCCACCTTGTTCTGAATGGTACCATCCCTAGAGATGTTCTGCCTGAGGATAAGGATGGCCTGAGTCCTTCTTGACTTATGGCCTATCCCCAAAGCTCTGTCACTACCTAGACTATGAACCCCAACCAGGGAGTTGGACTTCTTGTGGTGTATCCAGTACCTGCCTGCTCAGGGTAATTCTGCATACCTGGACCCTCTAGAGGACAGGATGGACTGTCAGAGTAGGAAAGCTCTTCGGGCCCAAAGTTCTCACAATTTGTAGATGAGAAATGCTGAGTTGCTGAGGAAGTATTTCAGAATGTTCTAGAATGTTCCAGAGGGCAAGCAGGAAATGTATGCAGAGCCAGTGGAGAGCTCAGACAAATACCCAAGCTTGTTGGGAAGGTGAAATGGGGGCACTACAGCCTTCAGTAGATTCACCATTGATGACTTCATAGCTGATGTACTGTTAGGAGGTGGGGGTGAGTTCTTTCTCTGTCCCTGTAAGGGCCTGGGCCTGGTATTTGGGAGCTTACTTACTTGGCATAGCTGACCTCTGCTAAGACTGCTGCTGCTGCTGCTGCTCTGTGACTGTGGGAATAAGTCAGCCATTAGAGACCTTGTCATTTATAAATGCAGATAATGGCAGTGACCTGCAACCTTGGGGAGAGCTTGCTAATAAGCATTTGAAGACACTTGGAAGGTGATTTCAGAGGCTGGTTCAGGGGAGGGAGGAGTGCCTCCTAGTTCCCAACTCTCCTACACATCCCCAGCTCGGCTTACCAAGAAGCAGGTGTGTGCTATGGGTTCCTTCAAGGACCTGCATCCAGAAAGGGATGCTGGGATGGGTCTGACAAAGTACCTGACATGCACAAGAAGGAGGACATGCTTGGGCTCATGGCTGCCGTCCATGGTTGGCAGAAATGTCATAGGGGCAGGATGTGGCTGAGGTGAGCTGCCCACCTTCCACAGAAGCAGTGAATGAGCAGGAAGGGAGCAGAGGGAGAGGAGTGGTAAGGGACAAGAATGTCTCTTCTGGCTCATGCTCCCAGGGACCCACCTCCTCCAGCCAGCACCCCCACCTCCTAACAGTACATCAGCTATGAAGTCATGAATGGTGAATCTACTGAGGGCTACCTTCCCAAAAGCCCTACTTCTGAACACGTGAGCCTTTTCAGGGACGTTTTAGGTGAAACCATAGCAGTCACATTGCAGTGAATGGGGCAGGGTCTCTGCCCTTAAAGGATGCAATGCACCAACTGTTTCTATTGCTTTCACACAGGACTAGCCAGTCCTGCCTGACTACTTGGGGTGGGACTCAGGAAATGCTGGAACAAAATCTGAAGGATTGGGCCCCGATCCTCTAGGATTAGTGTCTTTTTCTTTCTTTTCTTTTTATGTACTTAGTATAGGGTCTATAGGGTCTCACTACATAGATCAGACTCGTAGTGAGCCTCCTGTTTTCAGCCTCCCAAGCACTGGAATTACAAGTGTGTGCCACCACGCCCAGTCTCAATCTGTCTCAGTGCACCTGGGAGCAGGGCCTGCACAACAAGCCACGGATCGAATCCCAATCCCTGTGCCTGCCTAAGCAGGCACTTTAGTCTGATGAGCTATCTGGCTGGCCTTGGATTAGTTTATAAAGACCCCAGAGAGCACCCTGGGAAAGATTGTGGGCACACAGAGGAGGGAGACAGTGCCCACAAGTGAACAGGCTAGGCTCTGCCCTGCACTGCCCAGCTTCTGGAATGTTCTATTCTCATGGCACCCAGTCTAGTGGTGTTTTGTAAGAGCAGCCTGACGAGACTACTACCAAGGGAGAGGGACACTGCCCAGCCTGGGCAACAGCCGCTAGGACAGAAATACTATCAAATGTCACAGACAGTGGTTCTCACGTCTCACTGCACACGGGAAGCCTCTAGGGCATCATTACACACTGCTAATCTGGTTCCCAAACTTTCTGATTTAGCTGTTACGGGCTATGACCTGTGCGTGGGGAAGACCCCATCCCAGTTATTGTAAAGTGCTGCAAAGTCTAGGAACCACCAGGCTAAGGGCTGCTCTAGACAGAGACCTAGGAGCAGAGAGCTGAGGGTGGAACACAGACGGACGGCAGGACCGGGCAGGGCACACCGCACAGGTCCAGGAGGAGGACTGTGCCCTGCTCAGCAAGGAAGGCCCATGTCTGGTGATGGAAGGAGGCACAAAAGGATCAGTGATGGTGCAGTGGACAGGCATGTGCAGGGGGGCCTGGGAGCCCGCAGGGAAATGTTAGCAGGAAGGGGCACAGAGACATCTGCTTAGGGAAGCTCACTAGGGACAGTGAGGTGGGTGGCCCACAGGCAAGGCAACCACTGGCACACTTGCTCTCCTATTCATATCTCCTAATGGGTGGCTATGAACTCTGGAAGAGGAGGAGGCCAAGAGAGGCAGTGATGGGGACTGCCTCAGCATCATCAGGGTAGTGTCATCCAAACCCTGCTGCCAAGGCCCCAGCCCCTAGTGGAGCAGCTGGACTCCACTGGACCAAGTGAGATGCCATTTGCAGGAGGATCTCAGCACTGCCAGCGAGTTTCAAAAGGGAGTGAATCCTCCACCTCTCCATAAAGGGAAGAATAGATGGGTCACTGTCTCACCTGGAAGCTGACAGCTGTCTGTCGCACAGCAAGAGACTTAGACGTTATCTTTTGGGTGCCTGACCCGGACAGGGCAGGACAACCGTGGTTTCCAATCCAGCTCGGGCCCATTAACTGAGCATCTACTCCGTTCTGAGCAGAAACTTTGACAACCCCATCTTTTCTCCCTCCAAACCTTTTCACAAATACAGAAACAGAAATCACCAAGGGCGTACACCTGGGCAGTGCTTGGACTGGGTAGTTCCAACACCAGTAATCATCCCAGACAGACAGCTTTCCCCACTCTCCTGGGGGCGCTCAGAGCTCATGGGGCTCCCGCAATCCTCCAGACCGCCGCCTCCTCTTCCCAAGAGAGCCCAGGAGTCTGGACACCAGACTGGGCGCCCGAGGTGAAGCGTGAGGCCCTGGAAAGGGAGTTGCTGGGCGTGGCCGCTGGGGCTGCAAGCCGCGTGGCTGCTGGTACTTTGGAAGGGAGCTGGGACCGCGGGGACAGAGTTCAGGGGTAGCCAGGCCTGGGTGCCCTAGCTCGCCTGCACAGGTGTGCCGGATGCCATGGTGACGGCGCGGCTCGAGACCCCTCCTTCCCTCGGCCGCGGAGGGAGGTGTGGGGCTGCAGGCGGCAGAGTCCGGCGGGCAGCAGCGCTGAGCTCCTCGAGCCTTGGCCTCTGAGCAGCCAGCCCGGCAGGGCCTACGAGCGCCCCCTGTCCGCCTCTGCAGCCGGCCCGCAGGGCGCTGTGGCCGGGAACCCAGGCCCAGAGGCATCTCCCCGTGACCCTGCCCACCAGAAGGTACCCGCTGCTTCCCTCCATTGGAGACTTTCCAGGAACGGGCAGGAATGGGCAGCATGGCGGGTGAGTGACCCGGGCCAAGCTGGAAGGTGGCCAGGGTACAGACTGGGAAACAGGACCAAGGGGGAGGAGACGGGATGGGGTAGGGGACTGACGGACAGTGGCTGCCAAGAACCAGAAACTGTGCCACTCGTGTGTGTGACAACAGACAGGACAGACAGGGAGGTGGGTTCTGGGGGTGCCTCTGTCTCCGCGGTGTGCGTGTGTGTCTTACATGTCTGTGAGACTGTGAGAGATAGAGAGTCTTGGGGGTGCATCTGTATCCATGGGGTGTGTGTGTGTGTGTGTGAGAGAGAGAGAGAGAGAGAGACACACACACACACACGGACAGACAGACTGATGACAGACAGGCAAAGAGAGGGAGAGAGACTAGGGGTTCCTCGATGTCCATGTGGTCTCGTATGTTGTGCGTGTGCACCTGCCTGCCTGCCTGCCTGTGTCTGCTCACTCACGGTCACTCACATCTGAGGAAGAAGTGGTGCTGACTTTTGTGCTGGTTGGAAAGGGAGAGGGGGACAGCGTTCTGGAGGGGGCAACCTCCGTGCACAGAGATCTTCTCTTGCTGAGGAAAGGAGTCAAATGGACCCAGCCTCCTGCACCTCAAGGGACAGTGGCTCCAGGCACAAGCTGCTTGCTCAGCCTGAAGAGATGGGGGTCCAGAGCCCTCTTTCAGCACTGGTGGTCAAGGAACTATATTTATAAAAGCTAACAAATTAAAGAACTTAGGACCGGGCCACTGGTTTCCTGGGTGTCTCTGGGCTTGTGCATAAACCTCTCTGTGCCTCTGGTCGGTTGCCTATCTGTTGAGTGGAGAAGCTTGCATTCAGCTGGCTCTACGAAATAAGCAGTTTGGACAAATTCATGTTATAAGAGAAGGCTGCTGTGCGAGGCAATAAAATGCTGAAATTCCAATAAGGAATTGCAAATGCTGCTGTCACGATGAGAAGGGGATTTTTTGGAGGCTGTGCTTGTAGCCTTCACACGAGCGATGAAGGCACAAACCACGAGTGGCCGGGAGGAATTTGTGACCCAGGATGCTGCTGGAAGATGGGCAGGATCTGTAAGAACAGAAAAGTGCTGGAGCCCTGGTGAAGGGCAGCCAGGAAGACCAGCAAAAAGAGAGCAAAGAGCCTTTGGAGTGCAAGGAAGAGCAATGAAAAGGAATTTGCTTGTATCTTGGCGCTTGCCGGCAGGCAGGCAGAATAGGACACAGGCAATTTTACTTCAAATTGTGAGATAAAGAACATAAGGCAGAAATTGAAACCCAGTACACACAGGGCTAGGAAGAGGCTCCAAGCCACCTCGAATGAATTCACCCCTACAGACCCCAACAGGACATCCTCGGACCCAGAGCATGTGCAGACATAACCATCACCTTAGAGGAAATTACAGAGAATGAAGGAAGTTCTAGAAAACGGGAGCTTGGCAATTGTACTGGTTTTTAATGTGTGTGTGGGTTTTCTTTATTGAAGATCAAACCCAGGACTTTGCGCATACTAGGCCAGTGCTCGCTCCAGATTTATGCCCCCAGGATCCTATCTTTGTTTGTTTGTTGGAAACAAGGTCTTGCTGTGTAGTGCAGCCTGGCCTTAACCTCATTGTGCAGCTGAGGCTAGCCTCATACTCGAGGCAATCCTCCTGCCTCTGTCTGCTGGAATGCTGGGGTTATAAGCATGCCTCACCACTCCAGGTTCACACAGTGCTTAGGTGCCTCTAAGAAAGCGACAGTGCCTTAATCATCCTTATCAATGGGAGTGCAAACCTTCTCTCCTTTCATGTAACATCAGGACCTTATTTATTGACATGGAAATATGTCCACTGCCTACAGATTGTTGAGTCCACATTATGAATGGCTTGTTAGTCACAAGGGGGCCAATTTTGGACTGCATGTCCCTTGGTCCCCTTTATGCAGAGTTGCAGAGGCTCGCTGCTGCGGATGTGTACGAAGTCTGTCTGCAACGAGAGAAGCGATGCATTTGAGTTCCGCTGCTTCTTAGCACACCTCCTGAGGTGAGAGGGCTTGGACCTCAGGAGCAATGCAGGGAAGTGGAAGTGAGTGCGTGAGGAGAAGGTGCTCATCTCTCAGATTCTTTTCACTCCTTGCTGGGACAAAAGAGCCAACACACAAAGAGGAGGAAGGAAAGACTTAGCTAGCTCACAGTTAGTGGAGGTTTCAGTCCATGCTCGGCTAGCTCCAAGACAGAGTGGCACATGGCAGAAGGCAGCTGTTCATGGCAGTGGAAAACAGCAAAGAGCAAAGCGAGGAACAGCAGCTGTGGCAGCTCGCTAGCCTCTTTCTGTTCTTCATTTCTGTGCAGATTATCTGCCCCAGGGCAGGTTGTAGCACTCATGCTTATAATCCCATCATTGGATCATGAATTAATCACAAACTCTAGAAGCCTGTCCCAATGACTGTATAAGGCTTTTGGGGGTTACCTAGACCAAACCACTACAGTTAGGAAGGGGGAAAAAAGCAAAACGAGGCACATTAGTGAATTAGTTCTAGCTGTGGGCAGTTGCAGGTTCCATCCTATGGGTCCCTCTAAGAAAACAGGAGGTGGCCCCTGAGTATTGCTTGGCCTTCCCCACTGGCTGAGGGATACTCCCACCCTATGGTGCTGGTTTGTTCCTTTGTAGCATCAGAGAAGGCAAAGCAGGGAGACCTCTGGGCGTGGCTCCCTGGGGCTTCCATGCTATAAGGAGCTTCCCATCCCCACTGAAGTCTTTGGGCCGAGGGCCTGAGACCCAAAGCATTGAAAGCACATGGCGGCCAGACATGGTGGCGCACAACCACCATGACAGCTGTTGGAAGGCTGAGGCAGGAGGATCACTGTGAGCTCGAAGCCAGCCTGGGATACATTATGAGTTCAAGGCCAGCCTGAGCTGTATAGTGATACCCTGTCTCAAGAAAACAAGACAAAAACCATGTAGGTTAACCTGAGCGTGGGACTTTCCAGGATGTTCCCTCCTTTGTAGTGTTCTGAATGGTTTTATAGTGCTTGTTAAGCACATGTTTTTTTAAATAAAGACAAAACTGTTTTCAGGGCCATGAATGTAGCTCAGCGGCAGAATGCTTAGCTTGTGCGGGGCCCCAGGTTGCGTCTCCAGCATAGGAGAAACAAAATTAGTGCTTACGAGGAATCTGTGCAAGTGCTCCCTGAGAACAAATCAGACTAAGCCTGCCCAAATTCATCTTTCGGAGCATGCGAGAGGTAGAAAGATGAATCATAGCAATTCAGCAAGATGCCGAGATTTGCTGTGAACCCCTGTGCACAGATAGAGAGCCACAGGGACACTGCTGGAGCTCCAACTGACAACAGGGCTTTCATTAAAGGCTTCATAGCAGTCTCGAGGTGGCTAATAGGGAAAATGAGAGATGCTTATCAAATCTGCAGCTCGGAGCCATAATCCCCGCAAAGCAATGGATTGAAACCAAGATAAGGAAATTAAGTGCACAGGAAATGTGAAGTCCTGCATCAAGGTCCTCAAAGTCAGTGGCACACATTTAAAACAGGGACATCTTGCGGGTGGGGAGATAGCTCCACGGCACAAGTGCCTGCCTGGCAAGTGCAAGGTCATGAGTTCAAACCCCAGTCCCGCAAAAGACAAATGAACAAACAACAAAAACAAAAACAAAAAAACCCCAGGAACATCTGGCCTGTGTTGGGGGCTGACAATGGTATGGGCTTCTCCCTGGAGACCTTGGAATGTTAGGGAGAGGAAGAAGGCCAGGGAGGGGACTGATGCTGGGGATAAGCTCCTGCTTGTTGTGTGGCTCCAGGGAGTAGATCTCCAAATCACAGTAAGAGATTCCAATCTACATCCCTCGGGGCTGACCCAGAACCTGCCTCCCCACATTTCCAGCATGGGCCCCAGGGGCCCAAAGATTTGATTACTCCCTGGGAAACCTAGAGGGGTTTTCTTGTGTAGTTGGACCAGAAATATGGCCTGGTGGAGTCTCTGAGGTCCCAAAAGCCTCCTCCCAACCCCTGGGACTGCCTGCTGCAGAGATGCTGGGTCCAGCTGGGGGCTGGGCCATCCACCTTCTCTGCTGGGCCCTGACTGTGGCTTTCCTAGAGTGGCCAGCAAAAAGGCAGCAGATCATTCCCCAGTCCCACGTCAGTCTCACCTCAGTGTAGTGGCTTCCCAAGAGCCCCTGGTGACCTCTCCAGCCTGTGAGTGCTGTGGCGGAGGCAGCTCCAGAGGCTGGGAGACCAAATGCCCACTCTGGCTAGAGGTGGACATACCTGTGGGGAGGTGGCCCTTGAAGAGCAAGGAGGTCAGAGGAGAGAGGAGGAGGGAAACACAAGCCAGCTAGTCTCCCTCTGGCACAGCACATGGCATCTTGGTGCCCCATGTGGCAATGTTCTGCTTTTCCATGGAAATGCAGCTGCTAGAGTCACTACGCCTTGTCCTTTACCACAAAGCACTTCCTCCAGCACCCCAGAGCTGCCTGTCCAGCCAGGGAGGTAGGCAGGGAGACTGTAGTGTCCCATTTGGCAGATAATAAAACTGAGGCCCCACAAGGACAGCATACCCTCGCTTACTGTGTGAGGTCTGCTGGCTCTGCACAAATGGCCCAGCTTTTGGGGCCACCCTGGGCTGCTATAAAGACCTGCACTTTCCTGTCCTGCTGTGGAATATGGAGGGGAAACAGGCCGAGTGGGTACAGCTCGAGTCCCCAGTCTGTCCTGCTTCTAGAGAAGCAGTGAGGAGATACAAACATTTCTGTTCAGTCACAGGGTGGCCCATTCTGTAAGCAGCTGCTCAGCCCTGATTTTATAAATTAGGCAACTGAGGCATGGTACATGGTGCTGATAATATGGCTAATTTTTACCAATTCTGCTCATGATGAAAACATAAAAGAATGAAATTCAGTGTCTTCTCAAAGCCTTTTGCTGCTCTCTCATTAATAACTAAAATGGCATCAAGAGCTTTGTGTTTTCTTTTTTGTGTATGTGGTACCAGGGATTGAACTCAGGACCCTGCACTTGCCAGGCAAGCAGTTGTTCTACTGAGCCATCTCCCCGGCCCAAGAGCTTTGCATTTTCTGATTTAAGGTTGGACTCCTTTTAAAATTCAAATAGCCGAAAGAGACACTGTACTGGGAGCCACTATGACTCATTTCTTCACCCATGTGAGCAAATTTATCCAACTCTTTTCCAAATAAGATCTTGGGCCAGGGAGATAGTTCAGTGGATTAAGTGCTTGCCTGGCAAGCACAAGGTCTTGAGTTCAATCCTCGGCACCACATAAGTAAACAAACAAACAAGATCATGAGAAGAGGGGCGGGCAAGATGGCTCAGCAGTCTAAAGCACCTGCTTAGGCAACTACAGGGACCGCAGGTTAAGTGTCCCTGGCACCACATGCTGTGCCAGCCCCACCCCCCAGGGCAGGCTGAGCCGGCCATAACATAAAACAAACAAACAAATAAATAATTTTTTAAAAGATCATGAGAGGGCTGGGTGTGGTGGCTTACGCCTGTAATCCCAGCACTCAGGAGGCTGAGGCAGGAGGATTAGTGCAAGTTCAAGACCAGCCTGGGCTACAAAAGTGAGCTCAAGGCCAGCCTCAACTGCATAGTGAGACCCTGTCTCAAAAAGACAAGAAAAAAAAAAAAAAAAAGATCATGAGAAGAGGGGGGCAGAAAGAACCCAAGCTACTTGGGACAGGGACTCTGAGACTCTGTGTGGTGATGTCAGTTGAGAAGTATTGGGTGAAGGTTAAGTGTCCCAAGGGGCCCAAGTGTCCTCTTTCTTTTTCCTTTTTTTAAAAAATTATGCATTTATTTATTTTTCTTGTTTCAGAACCTTTATTTGTTTATTCACTCATTTTTTATGGCCAGCTCAGCCTGCCCCAAGGGCAGGGCTGGCGCAGCATGTGGTGCCAGGGATCGAACCATGGTCCCTGTGGCCGCCTAAGCTTTCCCAGGCAGGCGCTTTAGACCACTGAGCCATCCCACCGGGCCCAGTGTCCTCTTTCTTTACCTCTTGGATGAGCCCATGGCTGTGGTTTGGCCTCTGGGCACTGCAGTACTCCTTCTTTAGGTCCAGCATGATATGTGCAGTGTGCCCAGTGTGAGCTTCATAGCAGGAGTCTCAGGGAGGACATCTGAAATCCTTCTGGGTGACTTAATAGGATGTGAGATCTAGCAGTGGGAAATGGCAGAGGCGGAGCAGGAGCTCCACTCAGGCCAGCTTCCTGGCTTGGTTGGATGGATCCGGAGTCCTGTCAAAAAAGAGCAGGGGCTGCATGCTGTATTCTGAGCATGAGCTTCTTTGTCTTTGAGCTTTGATTTCCCTGTGATTGAGAAGTCTCCATTCTTTGTCAAAGATAATTTGATGTTGTATAAAATACTCTCCAACAGTAATGAAAATGATATATAGCAAAATCTGTGTGATACAGCTAAAACTGTAGTGGGGAAAAATTAAGACCCTGTAGCATGTCAATGGCCAAGAGTTGTTGATCGTGTAAAGATTCTTGCCACGTGCTGGAGAGTGGGATGCTTTTGGAGCTGAACTGGGCATGAGTCATGCCCTTAAGGTGTGTTCAGTTTAGTGGAAGGGAAAAAATCTTCTCCACTTCTACTGCAGGCCTAGACTTCCCTTAAGAGGACTGAGAGTGTAGACTTATTACAGGAAAAAGACAATTTAGTTCTTAATAAGAGACAAATGGCATGAACCAAGGCCTTTTCTGAATGCAGATATTGACGGGTAAAACAGAAAAGGTCCAAGAGCTCCCGGATGGAGTGAGGAAAGCAGGAGTGAGAGTAGGAAGGCGCACACAAACAGGAAAGCCCATGTGGGCGGGCTCCTGCAGGCTCTCAAGATCTGTGGCCTTTGCCAGCCCGGATGAATCTTGTAGGACCTACTTGCTCTTAGTCACCATGAAGGGACCAGGCTTGCAAAACTCACACTGCATGGCAATGCCTGGAGGGGGTGGGTTCTGGCTCAGGCTGCAGAAGCGGGCAGTACGAGCACAGGACACCTCCTTGCTCGCGGATCCCCCTACACATCTGCTTTCTGTTCTCCTGGGCAGCCCCCACAATAGCCTGAGCAACTCACAGCCCAGGCTTGCTTCCTTAGGAAAACACAGAGGAACGGTACAGTACTGTGGTCCTTCCGTCCCCAGGCAGCCTGGCAGAGAGCCCATAGGTCTCTGAGACTTTTTAGTTTACTCTGATAATTCTCTGAGTCTGAAAACAAGCCCATGGAGGGGAAGGGGAGGGGCAAGGAGGCTGGGCCCTCCGCATTTGAGCGCTAGAGAGGACGAAAGGTTTCCTCGGCTCAGTGCAGCAGATATAGAGGGGTGGCAGGGGGATTAGTGACTCTGTCAGTGGTCCCACAGCCATACCAAGCTAAGTGTAGCTCTGTGTTGGAACTGTACAAAGTCTCTGGCCTTCAAACCACCTTAGAACCAGTGAGGGGCCATCTTGGTCAGCTCGCAGGCCCGCACCTTCTGGTTCTAGGTCAGCGTCCCTGCCCCTCTGCAGCAGCACTTCCTCCACAGAAGTCACATAGCCGTTAAGAGGTGGTGGAAGAAGGGCGCACGTCTGGTCCAGGGAGCAGAAGCCTTGGGTATGTGGTGCTATTCCTGCCCAACTTAGCCTCTTCTGCCATGCCTGGAGCTCTGAATCTAGACTCTGCCCACCCCTTAGAAGTCCAGGAAGATTTGCTGGAATTCCTTACACGAGCCAAGCCACTGAGGTCACAGCAACAGAAACTAGAGCTGGCCAACTTAATCAACAATGGGTGTCCAGGCCGGGCGTAGCAGTGCACACCTATAATCCCAGCCCTCAGGGGGCTGAGGCAGGGGGATTGTTGCAAGTTTAGGCCAGCCTGGGCTACAAAGTGAGCTCTAGGGCAGCCTGAGCTATGTAGTGAGACCCTGTCTCAAAAAGACAAAACACAAACAAAAAACCCATAGTGGGTGTCCAAGGTGGCTGTGGTAATGCATGCCTGTAATCCCAGCCCTCAAGAGGCTGAGGCAGGAGGGCCAAAGAGGCCTGAACTACACAGTGGGACCCTGCCTGAAAAACAAAAGAAAACAAACAAACAAACAAACAACAACAACAACAATAATGGGTATCCATTGGAGAGAGACATCAATGAGAGGGAAGCCATGTTACGAGGACCCAGAGACAAATGCAATGCAAAAGAGGTCTACTGGTCACCTTCTAGCCAGAAGTAAGTGCTGACTCCTGCTAGAGTCTCTGAAAAGCTACCTGAGAGGAGGAGCTCTGACTGCCCAAGGGGTGAGTCACTGTGCTCCAGGCAGAGGAGAGGCAGTGATACAGAGGGAAGCTGATCCCTAACACCTCACTTACTCCCCTGGAAGTGTGTGCCAGGTGTCTGATGTTCCTTTTGGGAGAAAATCCAGGGCTCTTGAAGACCAGAATTCCTTTCCAGACAAGGACCATTTGTCATATGTCAGGAGAAAGCCCTCTGTGAAATGAATTAAAATGCATCAGTCTCAAGAGTTTGGTGATAAAATGTTAAGCTCACCTGAGCCTTAGATCTTTGGAGATTGGAAAGGTCAGTGGTACTTGAATCCAATTGCACAGGGGAATTAAACAAAAACAAGTCAAAAAGTGACGCCTTTACTCCCCCCACCCCCAGAATTCTGATGCATTCTCTGGGTGTGAGGAGTGGGATCTGCACTATTACAATCCGGTGCTTTGGTTATGCATCAGGGCTGAGACCAGCTGGTGATGCAATCGGAATTTTACCACAGGTAACAGAGTTTATTTCTAATTAGAAACAACAAAAGATAGAAATGGGTTGAAGAGACCCAACCCCTGTGGAGCAACGCTGTTAGTTTTTAGAAGCCGATCTCCAGTTTACACGAGAACACTGTTCTGTGGCTTAGGGCTTTACAACGCAAGGATGTGCTGTTTTGGGGCCATGGCAATAGGTTCGCATGTGCTCCGAAGCCCGCTCCTCACGCTGCTTGATGCTGGCCCCTGAGGGAGCTGGATCTGGGAGCAGGTCCCTGTGTCGGTGCCAGCTGCCTGTGCCCTGTTGCAAAGGCTCAGATGATTGGGGTGCCCCCTGCAGGGTGCATCCCTCCCTGAGCACTTCTCCTTTGCTGGTCTGATTGATGAAAAGGCTACCCTGATGTTCCTTTGTGAATGAGTGAACTTGAACTTTATGTTCTGAGGGCTTATTAGCTGCTTGTTTCGTTTTGTCCTCTGTACCTATGGAAGCCCCTCACATGGTGCTTTTCAGCAGATCCAGTGCTGAGTTCACCCAAAAGCTCCCAGGAGGTGGTGTTGGGGAGTGACCTGAGTCTCTGGTCTGGGGCTAGGTCCCCAACTGTTACCAGCACCAAGCAGCAGGTGGCCGCAATGTTGATGTCATCATTTTGGTGTTCCTTTCTTTCTCATATGTCTTTCAGGCTTGTAGGGCAGCTCCTACTAAGGGACTGTAAAGTGTTGTGATCGCATCCGCTGTGCAGTCTACACAGTGGCGCTGCTCCCCCGCTGTGCCAAGCAGCCAGCTGGCCTCAAGCTCTGCATGTTACTGCCTCGACCAAGTGTTTTGTTCTGTTGGGTTTTCATTACTGGAAATCAAACTCAGGACCTTGTGCTTGCCAGGCAGGTGCTTGTGCCACTGAGCTATATCCCCAGCCACATATTACCTCCTTGATACTTTGCCACCACCCCTCTTTGGTAGGAATTAATTTACCTATATCCCAGCAATAAGGAATCTGATTTCCAGAGAGATGATGTGGTTCACCCTATGCCACAGCCAGTAAATGCTCGCAGTTCTGTTTTAAAGGTAAGACATGACATCCTGGGGACCAAGGCGGGGAGGTGGAAAGGGGGTTCAGACTTCCCAGTGTGGGTATTCACTGCCAGGCCAGGATACCTTTAAAAAAACCCTTTATTTAAAGAAAGAAAGAAAGAAAGAAAGAAAGAAAGAAAGAAAGAAAGAAAAGCAATAAAAAAGAGCCCAGTGTGGTGGCACACGCCTGTCATCCCAGCACTTGAGAGGCTGAGGCAGGAGGATTGTGTGAGTTCGAGACCAGCCTGGGCTACAAAAGTGAGTTCAAGGCCAGCCTGAAGTGCATAGCAGGTCCCTGTCTCAAAAAGACAACAACAACAACAACAACAACAACAACCAGCAACAACAACAAAACCTACTTCATTTTCTTTTGCTTGTTAAGAGACATGCAGAGGAGGGAATCCAGAGCCTTCTGAATGCTGAGCAGTATTGTGTCAATGGCTTCTGGGCTGTGTTCTTTAAACCACAGCCCCCTGGATTTCTGGCTCCCTAGGTCAAGGATGAGACCTGAGAATTTCTGCTTCTCCTAAGTTGCAGGCGACGCTGATTCTGCCGCGTGAATCACACTCTGAGCACAGCTCTGCCTGTGTCTTGTCCCCAAGCTGCCTTTCAGTGGTCCAGAACTCAGTCTCAGATCATCAGCTGCCCTGGAGTCAGCCTCATTATGTCCCAAGATGTCCAGGAGGTAAACTGGGTTTAATGGTTAAAAAGTTCACAGGGTATAGCCACGAAGGCACCTGGCAAATCCCAGGAAGGACAAGCCCCAGGGATTACTGAGGTCTTCTGCTTGGAGGCTCGCAGCCCTCCTATCCAGGGAAACGCCTGGCACAGGAAGAAGTTCTTCCTCAGGGAGAAAGGACCAGGGCACAGTGGCAGGAGCTGGGTGAGTCCAGCGCGTCTGGGCTTGGTGGAGGCACTAGAGATGGGCAGTGTCCCTCTCAGATACTCTCCAAGGGCAAAGTCCGGAAAATGGCTTCACTTGAGGGCCAAAGGAAGGGAACTGAGGAAGCAGGTAGGCTGGAGCCTGCAAGGTCTTGGCAGCTTCCTCGGCCCCTGCACACTCACAGCTTTCCCCATCATGGGGAATGGTGCAGGGTTGACTTTGAGGCTCAGCACCACGACTCCTGTGCCAGACCTGGTGTAAGTGGCGCCTGTCCTCGTTTCTTCCTGCAGGGGCCTAAAGATGCCTTCAGTGCTGCACTGCCTGCTATGAGCAGCATCAGCTGCTGGTGTCAGAATCCACGCTTGCCCTTTGGCGTCCTACAAATATTTATTCATTGCTCATTTATCGACTTTACTTAAACATTTAGCAGATGCAGGCAGTGCCCCTAACAAGAAAGCGAAGATCCTTGCTCTCCTAAAAACAAAATAGGAACAGGAGCCTGGCGGGATGGCTCAGGGGTCTAAAGAGCCTACTTGGGAAAGCTTGGCTGGCTGCAGGGACCGAGGCTCGATCCCTAGCACCACATGCTGCACCAGCCCTGCCCTCAGGGTAGGCTGAGCCAGCCATAAAAATAAATAAACAAATAAAAGTTCTGAAACAAGAAAAAAATAAAATAAAATAATTCGAAAAAAAATAGGAACAGATCGAAGAATATGAATAAGGTACTATGAGAGATAATAGTAGAACATCTATTTTACATAATCAGCTGGTACCAGGGATATAGCTCAGTGGCACAGCTCCTGGCTGGCAATGTAAAATCCTGAGTTTTATTCTTGGTGTCAAATAGGTAAGTATTCAGTTGGGGCTTCTCTGGAAGACAGCATTGAAGCTGAGAAGCAAAGACTGGGAAGAGCCAAGGCCTAGGGTTAGGAAAAAAAAAAAAAAAGCCAGAGTGGGGCTAGGAAGATAGCTCTGTGGCACAAGTGCCTGCCTGGCAAGTGGAAGGTCATGAGTTTGAACCCCGGTCCAGCAAAAAACAAAAAACAAAACAAAACAAAAAAACCAGAATGTGTAGGGCCAGAGAAGGTGTCGAGAGAGCAGTACTGCAGAGGGTTCAGGGATGCCCACAGGGAGCAGACCACCCACGTGCAGGTGAGGCCAAAGTAAAGAATGTAGATTATATTTAAAATGCAATTAAGGGTCTGGGTACTGCTCATGAGTGGGTGCTAAAATATTAAGTGAAAAGCTGACGGGGAGCTTGATGGAGGATCAGAGCACTGTCCCCAGAGGCACGGCTGAGCAAGCCTTTCTCTCCAACCACTAATTATAGGAAACGCAGGCCACAGAAAGCAGAGTATGTAAAATGGCCTCACAAGGGAGCAATCAGAAAAAGTCTGTAGCAAACTTACAGATAAATGATGCTGTCTTTACGACAAATAAATTGTAGAGGGCGAACCTGTAAACTAAGAGCCTCAGGAGTCCGCAACCGGCACAGTATGGGCTCAACAGCAAATTTTATAAGAACAGCACTTGGTGAGTCACGTTTCTAGGTCCATACCCCCTGCAGTGTAATGTGGGGGCTCCTTCTAGCAAGAGGTGGACACTGTCTCCATTGGCTTAATCTGGGATGCTTTGGCAACAGTGATGTGAAAATGCCAGCTTCTTCACTTGTTCTTGTGACCCTAAGAGTTCTGTTTTCTAAAGTCCAGCCTCTGAGAGACCGAGGCCAGTAGAGAGCTGAAAGCCCCACTGTGTGCCAATAGCCAGCACCAACTACCAGCTCCAGAGGGGGGGTTGTCTGGAACCTTCCAGGCCTAGCCAGGCCTCACACGGCTGCAGCTGCATGAGCGATCCCAAGAGCCAACCAGAGGCCAAGCCATGGTGCACACTGCGAAGGCCTGGGGTGCTCTGAGTTGTAGGGATCTTGTTCAGATCCTATATTTTAAAAAATTAGGGCCTTCTGCCACAGCAACCGTTGAAGAATGGTGGCCATGGCCCTCGGCTATTCCATGGCTGTGGGCCTCAACAAGGGCCACAAGGTGACTAAGAATGTGAGCAAACCCAGGCACAGCCGGCTCCGCAGACTCCTCACCAAACACACCAAGTGCATGCGGGACATGATCTGGGTGCACCCCCACCCCTACCCCAGCAGCACGAATGGAGCTGCTCAAGGTCTCCAAGGACAAACGTGCCCTCAAGTTCATCAAGAAAAGGGTGAGGACGCACATCTGCACCAAGAGGAAGCGTGAGGAGCTGAGCAGTGTGCCGGCCGCCATGAGGAAGGCAGCTGCCAAGGACTGAGCACCTCTGGAATAAAGCTTTGCAGAAAAAAAAAAAAAAAAAAAAAAAAAAAAACATTAGGAAACCATCAGGGAATTTTGAGTGGAGGATGGTGAATATTTGATCATAATGTAATGTAATTTAATGGTTAATTTTGTTAGACTCAATAATGGTGTGATTGTGGCTTTCAAAAAATTAGAGACGTATTTGAGAGACACAAGCTGAAATATTTGCGAAGGAAAAGAAACTGTGTCTGGCATTTGCTTCAAATGATCCAAAAAACATAGGCATATGGCTGAACCAAGGCTGGCCTTCAGCTGATTGTTGTTGAAGGTTGGTAAATTACACAAGGGAATTTTTTCTACTTCTCTCTCTGGTCCTGGCTTGTTAAATGCTCTTGGATAGGCTCACTATAGTAAACAGTCCCTCTTGTACACAGTTGTTGTCTTCTATATTGTAACAATGTTTGTCACTGGATGCGCTTGAAAAGCGCAATCAGGAGCATTATTTCATCTTACCTGGTAAGAGAACTTCCTGACGCTCCAGCCCTACCGCCCCTGGAGGGCTTCCTCGGCCCCTGTTGGTCTCTGACGTTCTGATGGCACCAGATTATCAGCCCCGCTACCCATGGGCCTCCAGCCCCCCAGGTCTCAAGCCTCCGGTGGGCCTCCCAGCCAGTGGCTGAGCTCTGGGTATGGCAGAAAGGTTCCCCAAAGACTCTCCATCCCCTGGAATGGACCTCATTCACTCCCAGAGGAAGGCAAAGGAGTTTGTAAGACAACATCCTGAGTCCCCCGGGCTAATGACGTCCCAGAAGAGCTGTGGTTGGACACTGAGCCGCTTGCTTTGAAACACAGCCTAGGAAACACATGCTCCAGCCTGGTCTCGAGGCAGAAACACATAGAGCAGGGCCACGTCACTGTGTGCTCATTATGGAATAAGTGACCACAGGCCGCCCTTCCCACCTGCAGAACTGTTGGTACAAGGAGAGGGAACCTTGCCAGAGTCACCAGGGAAGAGCTAGAGCCACGGAACAGGAGCTTCTTAGTCCATTTTCTGTCGTTGTAATGAAATACCCAAGATTGGGTCAGCTATAAGAAACTGTGACTTAGTCAGCTTGTTGGGAGACGGAAAGTCCGAGAACATGGCCCTGGCACCTGCCAGAGCCTCCATGCTGCCTTTGACGTGGCGAGGGCACCGTATGGCCAGGTGGATCAAGTGTGCTGGATCAGTCTCTTCTCATAAAGACCCAAATACCAGCATAGGGACCCCACCTTTACGACATAATCTAATTATCTCCCCAAGACCCCACTTTTAAATAGATTACAGGACTTAGGAACTTAGGCTTGGAGCAGGTGAACTGATGGAGGAGGATACATTGAAATTACAGCAAGGGCTAAGCTGTGCCTGCCTGGGGTGGGGGGCCATCTTCTGGCAGAGTTGGGCCGGGCAGGGAGGCAGTAGGGGGTAAGTGCCTGGACCTCTCCTCTCTTCTCCCCTTCTCTCTTCTTGAGTGCCTTGCTAGAGGGCAAGGGAACCTCAGGGGTGCAGGCTATAGAGCCGAGATCCATCTGTGGACAGAGCATGGGTCGGTTTGGGGAGTACTGACGGGAATGGACCTTGGGCAAGACGGGGTGAGTGGTTGGGGTGGAGGGGTGAGTTAGAAGGTATGAATGGATCCATTGCCACTGAGTCTAGCGCATGACCAGGGTACCAAGATGAGCCACCCAGAAAGGTCTCGTGCATGGTGAAGCACTGATCATGGCTTTTTGCCTAGGGTCCTGACTTCTATGCTCTTTTGGTCCTAGGGGAGCACCCCCAGTCTCCCAATGGCACCTGGTCCCCAAGTCAGAATGGGAGCAATGTGGAGGCTGCCCCAGCTGCAAACCTCACCTTCTCCTCCTACTACCAGCACTCCTCACCGGTGGCAGCCATGTTCATTGTGGCCTACCTGCTCATCTTCCTCCTCTGCATGGTGGGCAATGCCCTGGTCTGCTTCATTGTGCTTAAGAACCGGCACATGCGCACTGTCACCAACATGTTCATCCTCAACCTGGCTGTCAGTGACCTGCTGGTGGGTATCTTCTGCATGCCCACCACCCTCGTGGACAACCTTATTACAGGTGAGTTTGGGCAGGGGGGCAGCAGGAGTACCCTCTGGCCCCCTTTTCTGCTGTCAGCTAAGCCTGAAACAGAAGACAGAAATCATTGCTGGGCTGGCCTTGTGGCAAAGATGCCGTTGTCTCAGACTCTCCAGACAGTCTGGTGGCTAAGGGGATCTGACTAGAAATAATAGATACAATGAGGTAATCATTTTCTTTGTGTGTTATGTTACATATGCTTCATGCATAATCTTAATTAATTTCCCTAGCAGTCCAACAAAGCATGCTTTATTATTCTCCTCATTTTATGGATGAGGGGATATGCTCAGAGTGGTTAAAGAAACTGGTCGCTAGTCACACAGCTGGTAAGTGTCCACCCACATTCTGGCACCGCTAATTCAAGATGCACTATTCCGCAGTCCTACTCTCCCACGTAGCTGAATAGGGACTGAGGGAATAAGTGGGAGGGAGGCCGATTTCTTCTACCTAAGTATGGACCTAAAACCCCACACTCTGAACTGTTCTCCCAGTGCAGAAGGTGAACAACTCCTGTCCATGTGAGGGGGCTGGCTGAACAACTCCCTGTGCAGAAGGTGAACACCTCCTGTCCATGGGAGGGGGCTGGCTGACAGTAAGCAGGGATTGATAGGAGGTGTGCTCATAGAATGGGACCACCTGGCCTCTAAGTCCTTACCTGTGCCTCCTGCAGATCTCCGAATGTCCCCACTGTCACATACTGTCTTTTCAGAATGAAGGGCCTTGGACTCCAGGCAGCAAGGGACTGATTTCCAGAGCTGTGGAGTTCCTAGAGGTCTGGTTGGCAGACTCATTTCAGACTCACAGGAGCTCAAGTTCTAGATCCTCCCTTTGGAGTGGCTGACCAATGGTCTAGAGGGGCCATCACTCATGTTGCTGTAGGTTCTGGGCTCCCAGAAGGTCAGTGAAAGCAAGTCTGCCTTCCTTGGTATTCCTGGTCTTGCTACTGGCTCCCCTATTCACAGCTAAGTCCCAGCTTCCTTCAGAGATGCTGAAAATCACCCATGCTCGGCTGTGCTCTGGCGAGCCCACAGGTGGTGAAGTTGGTGTCTGCCAATCCTCCTCCTCCTCCTGCTCCTCCTTCTTCTTCCTCTTTCTCTTCCTCCTCCTTCTTCCCCTTCTTCCTCCTCCTCCTCCTGCTACTTTTTTTCTTTTGAGTACACCGGGGTCACACTCAGGTCCTTACTCTTACCAGTCAGGTGCTTTCCACTGCTGAGCTATTTCCCTGGCCTTCTTGTGTCTCTTTCCAAAAATGTTTTATCAAAATACAGGCAAAATACAAAACCCTATCTTTCTGAGCCATCAGTTTTATTTATTTATTTATTTATTCATTTATATTTTTTAGGGAAGGGTCTACAGAGTGTTCAGAGTCTCACTACTAGATGGATTTGTAGCGATTCACCTGTTTACAGCCTTCCAAGAGCTGGGATTACAGGCTCAAGCAACCATGCTCAGATTCAATTGCCCCAGTGGGTGGGGCCAGCACGGCAAACCCGGGGATCGAACCCCCTGCTTGCAGGCACTTTAATCCACTGAGCTATTTGTTGAGCCATAAGTTTTATACCTCTCTCCCCCCAATTAAAAATAGATCAGGTGTTGGGGTTTGATCCCCAGCTCTACAAGCCTCACCCCCCCGCCATGTCCTTAAGCCATCCTGAAACAAACAAACAAAAAAATCCTTCTTAAAAATAATCATGGGGCCCGGCAGGATGGCTCAGTGGTCTAAAGCACCTGCTTAGGAAAGCTTAGGCGGCTGCAGGGACCGAGGTTCGATCCCTGGCACCACATGCTGTGCCACCCCTGCCCTCAGGGCAGGCTGAGCCAGCCATAAAAATAAATAAATAAACAAACAAAAGTTCTGAAACAAGAAAAAAAAATAAAATAAAAAATTCTTTTAAAAAATCATGTGTTATAAATAAGATACATTAAAATTGATCTATTTGTTAGCAATTCCACATTAATACATAAGCTTCTTTTTACAACTGTTGAGGATGGTGCTGTTTGGGGGCGCTACCATTTACTTCGGTATCTTTAGTTTCTTAGTCTTCTGCAGCTAAGTGGACTCAGCACAGCTCCTCTCTTCTGTGCTCCCTCTTCACAACCTCCATCCTCTTTCCCTCCCCCACAGGCAGAGGACTGAATTATTCATGCCACGGTTCATGGCACGGTGTGGTGTTACTTTGTGTGAAGCCCCTCATTCATTTCTTGTTGTTTACTTATTTGTTCCCTTCTGCATTTCTGCCCCACCCCACATTCCCTTGCAGATCCATGGGGTGTCATTCTATTGCATTTAATTTGCATACACTGCGAGCAAATGTGCTGCGAATGTGTGCATGTTTGACATTTAAATTATTTTGTTCAACATACCACAAAATTCAACATACCACAAAAACATACCTTCTTTAGTGACAGTCACACGGGTTTTGATGAGCACATGCAGTCATACTGCTTCCCTTGCAAGCCTGATGTCAAGAACTTCCCTCTCCCTAAAAGGTGCCCCTACCCTCCTTCCTCTGGAGGTGGCGCCTCCCTCCATGCCCTGGCACAATCAGTCCATTTTTCTGCCAGGATAGGAAATATAGTTTGGCTTTTGCCAGGATGTTATATAAATAAAACCACACAGTACATAACCTTTTGAAGCTGGTGGAGTCTCGGTTATTCTTGCTGCTAGGGCAAATACTCAACACTCAAAATGAGTGAAGGAAAGGCTTACTTAGCTTACAGTTGCTGGAAGTTTCTGTCCACACTCAGCTGGCTCCAAGGCAGAGCAGCACGTGGCAGTGGGCAGCAGTTCATGGCCACAGCAAAGAGCAGAGAGCAAAGGGAGTGGCCGCAGCTCTGGCAGTTGGCTGGCTTCTCTCCCCTCCTTACAATGTAATGCTAATTGCCTGCCCCAGGGCAAGTACAGCATCCACACCCACAATAATCAATCATAAGCTCCAGAGGCCACCCCATGACTGCATGAGACTCTACACACAGACACAAACCATAATAGGTAGGCTTTTATTTTGAGATTATTTAATTTATTTATTTATTTATTTTTGGTGGGCCCAAGGCTCAAACTCAGAACCTTGTGCTTGCCAGGCTGGCACTTGTGCCACAGAGCTATCTCCCTGGCCCCTTGAAATCATTTCAGACTAAAAGAAAATTCACAAAACTAATACAAAGTGCCAGGTGTAGTGGCACACAGTGGTAATCCCAATGCTAGGGAAGCTGAGTCAGGAGGATCACTGTGAGTTCAAGGCTGGCCTGGGCTACATAGTGAGTTCAAGGTCAGCTAGTACTACTTAATGAAACCCTGTTTCAAAAACCAAACCCAAATAAACAAAAACATGGTACAAAGAATTCTCATGTCATCTTCATCCATTTTCCCCTAATGTTAATATCCTAAATAACTATAATACAGTAATCAAAACCAGGGAATGAGCATAATTGACCAGCAGACTGTATTAGAATGTCATTAGTTTCCCACAGATGTCTTTTTTTTTTTTTTTTTTTTAGGAGTTTGAAATATAGTCCTAAGAAACATAGTCCAAAACTCATATCCTCAATGTTGAAATCCTACAGCAGTTCTCAACCTGTGGGTTGAGACCCCGGCAGGGGTCAAATGACGAAAACTCAGGGGTCGCCTAAAGCCATCAGAAAATGTTATTTATTTGGAATTACAGTTTTGAAGTAGCCACCAAAATTACTTTTTGGTTTGGGGTCACCGCAACATGAGGAACTATATTGTGGGGTCACGGCATTAGAAAGGTTGAGAACCACTATCCTAGAAGGTCAAAACCTCTAAAGTCTAAAAGCTTAAAATCTGGAAAATATAATTGTGGAAAAAATAATTTTGTTTTTTTTTTTTTTTTTTTTTTTTTTTTTTTTTTTTTTGGTCTTTTTGAGACAGGGTCTCGCTATGCAGTTGAGGCTGGCCTTGAGCTCACTTTTGTAGCCCAGGCTGGTCTCGAACTCGCACCGATCCTCCTGCCTCAGCCTCCCGAGTGCTGGGATTACAGGCGTGCGCCACCACGCCCAGCTGGAAAAAATAATTTTGAAAATTCCTTTAAAAACCATCTATTGCTGGGTGAAGTGATACCTGCCTGTAATTCCAGCCCTCAGAAGGCTGAAGCAGGAAGATTGCTCTGAGATCAAAGCCAGCCTGAACTGCTTAGTAATAAGACCTTGCCTCAAATGTGTCACAAAGCATTTTTTTCCTTTTTTTTTTTTTTTTTTTTTGTATTTTAGTACAGGGTCTACAGGGTCTCGATATGTAGATGGGACACATAGTGATTCTCCTGTTTTCAGCCTCCCAAGTGCTGGGATAACAGCTGTGCACCACCACACCCATTTTCAGCCACCATCTCAGCATGTCCCTAGGTTGGGGACAGTATGGCACACCAGGAATCAAACCCTAGTCCCTAAAAAGCAGGCTCTTTAGTCTACTGAGCTATCTGGCTGGCCCTTTTCTTACTTTTTTTTTTTTTTGAGACAGGGTCTCACTGTGCAGTTCAGGCTGGCTTTGAGCTCACTTTTGTAGCCCAGGCTGGTCTCGAACAACGATCCTCCTGCCTCAGCCTCCCAAGTGCTGGGATTACAGGCGTGAGCCACCACGCCCGGCTGCTTTTCTTACATTTTTGAAGGGAAATATATTTGAGAAACCCATAAAACTTGACAGAATGTTTCAAAGCTCACCTTATAAAATAAAGCAGGCTATCATAATAACACACACATCTCTTTGCTCATAAACACTCTGGTCAGGATGCTAATGGCAGTTGTACGTCAGCATGACAGTTCTGAGCAGGTGAACTATATTACTAAAACAGTAAGTAAATAATGAAGTGTGTGAATGCACATTGACCACGGAGTGTTCCCAACTTTCCAACTTCAGTCATCTGAAAGACCAAGATGGCCTCAGGCTTTTATTAGGATGGATCCAAAAGCTTCAGCGCATCACCAGCAGCAGGCAGTTGCCCAGAGAAGCATGTCTTGAGAAGCGTCATCTCTCACACGTGCACATGCGCAGACAGGATGTCCCTTCACTTACGGAGGATGTTTTCAGAGTTGTGCACAAACACAGAATGCTGACACACAGTTGTTGTTGTGATGATGCAGCCTTGTGAAGTCAAATTGGAAAAAAAAAACAAAACAAAACAATAGCCTAAAGCAAAGCAGAGCTCCCTGAGGGTCCTGGCGCAGTCTGTACCTGTGTTGCTGGCAATGGTGTGGGGACCAGACACACAGCACAGTGAATAGGAAAATAAGAAGGTATGACATGAAAAAATAGTGGCATAAAACTTCAAAAAGGTAAGATCAGTACCACTTAAACACTTTTAGAAACATGTTTTTAGAACACTAAGAAGATTCAACATAGGACGTGCACTGCAGGGATCGTTCAGGAACAATTGCATAGTGGTCCCCAAGGGCCAGCTGACTGCACAGTCATTAACTCTATTTGGAAGTGTTTTTCTTTTTCTTTTTTTCTTATGGTACTGGGGATTGAACATGGAACCTTGCATCTGCCAGGCAAGTGCTTATTCTACTGACCTATCTCCTTGGCCCTCTATTTGGAAGTCTTGTGTGGCTATGAACAGCTGCCTGCTTTCTTGGAGGGCCCCATGCCCCAAGAAGAAGATGCTTGCTTTCATTCTGTACCTGGAGGCTCTTCCCCATCTAGGCCAGTGTCTGCCTCACACACCAACCTCCTCAGCAGCGCCCTCAGAGGCCCGCCCCAAAGATTGATTTCCTGGATTTCTAGGTATTTGTTCCACACCTTGTCAGATGACAGGGGGCAGATGTGAGTGTCCTGGTGCAGCTGATCACACACTCATTCTTTCCCTAGAATTTGGCTTTCTACTTATCACTTCTGATTTGAGATCTCAGAGTTTCGATATTCAGAATTTTAATATATTAGGAACATAAGGGCTGGCCAAATAGCTCAGTGGATTAAAGCACCTGCTTAGGCAGGTGCAGGGGACAGGGGTTCCATCCTCAGGCCTGCTGTGCTGGCCCCACCCCAAGGTGTGCCAAGATGGCGATTGAGAGTGGGAGTGGTAGTGTACGCCTGTAATCCCAGCTTTTGGAAGGCTGTAAACAGGAGGATCACTAGGAGTCCGATCTACCTAGTGAGACCCTGTACTAAATATAAAACTTTCGGGCTCAGCAGGATGGCTCAGTGGTCTAAAGCGCCTGCAGGCGGCTGCAGGGACTGCAGTTCAATCCCTGGCACCACATGCTGCGCCAGCCCTGCCCTCAGGGCAGGCTGAGCCGGCCATAAAAATAAACAAAAGAAACAAAATAAAGTTCTAAAGCAAGGGAAAAAAAAGATCTAAATATAAAACTTTTTTTTGAGGTAGGTTTTCACTAAGTTGCCATTACTCAGGCTAGGCTCAAATTTGCTGTTCTCCTGCCTCAGTGCCCCCAAAGCACCAGGATTATAGGCATGTGCCACTGTGTCTGGCTCAGTGCACACATTTCTGACAGGAACACCACAGACATGCAGAGTAAGCATGTGTGATTTTTTTTTTTTTTTGTCTTTTTGAGACAGGGTCTCGCTATGCAGTTCAGGCTGGCCTTGAGCTCACTTTTGTAGCCCAGGCTGGTCTCAAGCTCACATCGATCTTCCTGTCTCAGCCTCCCAAGTGCTGGGATTACAGGTGTGAGCCACCACACCCGGCTCGCATGTGTGGTTAATTGTGGCTATTACTTGATTACTTGGTCAGAATGGTGTCGCTCAAGTTTTTCAACTGTAACACAATTATTTTTCCTTTTACAGCTAATAACCATTCCTTGGGAGATATTTTGACACTATGCAAATGCCATTTCTCATTATGCTTCTGCATGCTTAGTTATTTTGTCACTTAAATTGCACTGCTCTGGTGCACCGGGGGCTCTTGTCAGCGGCGCTCTGTGTCCTTCCAGTGTTGCTGAGATGTTTTGAGCATCCCCTTGCTTTCCAGCACCACAGACTGTTCCAAGTTCATCTCGCATTTTCCTTGCGTCATCCTGGCATGAACCATTTCTTTAAGGAGCTCTGTTTTTTTTTTTTTTCCACTGGAGAGTAGGTTTTAGAAACCATGGCCCAGGTTCCAGGGGTGTCTATTACTACTAGGTGTTATTGCTTCTAGGCCGTTTCAAGGGCCAGCTAAATATATATATATATATATATATATATATATATATATATATATATATGTATATATATATATGTATGTATATATATATTCACACCAATATTCAGCACATGGGCCTTTATTTATTACTCATCCAGCCATCTATCTGTGTTTTTATAACTATGAGATCATACTAACATTTGGGATTCCAATCCAGTATAACAAGATACATTTAACTTTTCCTCTTTTCTATATTTATAACTTCTCAGACAATGAGAAAACTCACTCTATTCTTCCATAATAGATTGATTTATCATATCAGTTTGTCATCAATGACACACACTTTCCTTTTCCCCATAAGTAGATCCACTTCATGCATTTTTGTCAGGAATACTGTGGATTTCTTCACCAGGGCACAGAATTGGCACATGGTAATTTTTCTCATTTATCTAATAGTAAAACTATTTGAAATACTGATTTCCAAAGTTGCTAACATGGGTTAGTGTCTAGCCTCATCTCTCTAATGTGGTTAAATATTTATTTGTAAGCCAAAAAAAAAAAAAAAAGTCCTCAACTTTTGGGGGCCTGTGGCTTAGCTCAGTTGTTTAAGCACCTGCTTGGGCAAATGCAATCAGGCACAGTGGAATGGGGTTCGAACCCAGCCTCCACAAACTTTATCTGACCTGTCCTTAAGGCAGCCTGAGCCAGGGGAAAAAAAAAAAAAAATATATATATATATATATATATATATATATATATATATATTCATTTATAATACAATCAATCACACTTGCTCTTGTTTGTGTTGCACTTTAGGTTTTCCCATATTCATACAGACTGTAATGATTTTTCATTTCTGAAATATTGCTGTGGTTCTGAAAAACCAGAGACTCACAGAGATAGCCAAACAAGTGTTTTCCCTGTCATCTCAAGTGCCTCAGCCCTCTGTTATTTGGACCCTGTTCTCACCTTCTCCCTGTACAGATTGACAGTCTCATTATTTGCTGATTTATCCCCCCTGTATTTTCTTGGCACAAATAAAGTAAGTCTGTATTTTCTTCAGTGTCCTTATTTCTTACACTGCCCAGCAGGCCTGGGCCTGACTCATCACTGTGCTATAGTGATTTAGGAGCAAAGAGAATACCAATGAATCTGCTCAATTTTCCCACTCATAAAAAGAGTATGACAGTTGTAGGGTTACTGTGAGGATGGAATGGCCTAGAATCCAGGGGCAAGACAGGTACAGAAAGCCAGGCGGGGCTCCTAGAGAGAAATCGCAGGGCAACACTGAAGCCACCTCTTGACTGGTCAGAACCGCCTGGGCTGGGAGTGGCTGCTTGGTTCCTCAGTTTTGGAAGTGTGAGTGTGAAGATCATACGACTCGCCCCCAGCAGGACAGGAGGAAAGATTCAGCCTCAACCAGCTTAGCTTGGATGTCCAGGGGTCTCTGACTTCCAATGAGGAATGGTACCTTTCTCTCCCTGGTGACGACCTTTGTCATTGCAGGGTGGCCCTTTGACAACGCCACATGCAAGATGAGTGGCTTGGTGCAAGGCATGTCCGTGTCAGCTTCCGTGTTCACACTGGTGGCCATCGCCGTAGAAAGGTGAGGTGAGAGATTTCCAGGACCTACAGGGGCAGGCACCAAAGGGTGCCACGGTGTCCACTGCTGGGCTGGCTGGGAGGCTGGGGCCACTCTGTGACAAGTGGAGCCGCAATGGGTGTGCTGCTAGCTGCCCTCTTGACTTCTGGGGATACAAGTACTCCCTCCCTGTTGCAGGCCTGGGGCCAGCTCCTAAGGAGGTTGCATAGTATTCCTGGGATCTTCGAGGAGCTGGATTGCAGTCCTGGTCCTGAGCAGCAGGAATTCTGCTTCCTGTAATAGTGGATCCAGGGCAGCCAGAGCAGGAAAGCAGCTTGGGAGAGCATCTCTTCCCAGCTTCTTCATCCGTACCTACAGCCTGCTTGCTGGGCCTGGAAGTCCTGGTTTTTTCCTCAACCCCTACTTAACCTATCTTCACCACTTCTGATCTTTCAGCCTCAGGGACCAGCAGATTCTCTGCTAAACCTATTACATGAGGTCTCAGGTGAGCTACTGAACTGAACTGGGGCCCAGGAGGCTTTGAACCAGCCTCATCTTCCTTGGCGCTCTGCACTCGGGCCGCTCTCAGCTCAGCGTCTCCAGTGCAAAGGGACTTCCTCCTTGTGCTTCTGCAGGGGATCCGAAGCAGGCTGAGCAGCCCAGGGTAGTTTTTGTTCTCGGCATTGCCTCACAGTACAATGCTGAGTAAGTCACTTAGCCATTCTGATCCTCTTCAGTCCTTTCTATATACGGAAAGGGCTGGAGATTTCTGAGCACTTCTGCCTATAAGGCTTATGCACAGGGCCTGGGACAGAGACAGAATGCCACCGATAGCATTGTTTGATTTCTTCTACATCCGCTTCCTTGTCTCCTTTTCAAATGAGCATGGCTCAGCCCCACCCTTTCTTGAATCTAGTGATCCCATTTTCTCCCTACTTCTGCTCACACCAAACCTGGTTTGTTGTGGTCCAAGGAAATAGGTAGCTGGCACAAGGAAGCAAGTTTCCTTTTCCACAAAGAACTGGTCAACTGGGTGATTGTGGAAAACTCTCCCCTCCAAACTTTGTTTTGTTAAGGTTGCTCGGTCCTAGGCAAGTGAAATCTCTTTCAGAAGTGTCTGCAGTATTCTCTAAGTGCCACCCATTCCAGGAAGCCTTCCTGGACCAGTCTGCTGTTCTCTCTACCTATGGACAGTTATTGCATTCACAGTCAGGGCTGCATGCTTTCAGAATGATTTGCTTTCTGGAGCTGTCTTGAATATGCAATGCTATAAAGCCAAGGAGGCTGAAGTCACAGAGCCTGAAGTAGCAAGTACTGAGTCAGGCTGAGAGAAAGGGAAAGAGTGCTGCCAGGGCAGAAAACAGAGGAGCAGGAGGGCAGGGCCCAGGTCAGTGGGTGGAAAGCCTGGGTGCTGGAAGCCAGCCTGATACCTATGTTCTTGCATAGGTTCTACTGTAACGAACCATGTGACCTTGTAAGAAAGTTCCCTTCCTTCTCTCTGTCTGAGCCTGGTTCCGTTGAATAGGTTTGACCAACTAGCCCTTAAATGTCTGGGTTTTTGTTTTTCTGAAAGTATTACTATGTAGGGGCCCAGCAGGTTGGCTCAGTGGTCTAAAGTGCCTGCTTAGGAAAGCTTAGGGGGCTGCAGGGACCACGGCTCGATCCCCGGCACCACATGCTGCGCCAGCCCTGCCCTCAGGGCAGGCTGAGCCTGCCATAAAAATAAATAAATAAACAAACAAACAAAAGTTCTGAAACAAAAATAAAATAAAAATTCTTAAAAAAAAAATTACTATGTAGTCCAGGCCGGTCTTGAACTTGGAGTGATGTTCCTGCCTCAGCCTCTTAAGTCCTGGGAGTACTGGTGGGCACTGCCCCACTGGTCAGGTGTCTGCCTTATAACAGATTTTATTAGTACATGTTTGCAGGACATGCTGACTACATTCATCATGGGAAGTTGGAACATATACCTAATGCATCGCAATTTCTTTTTCACTTCCTCTCCCCTCTCAGGTGTGTTTTTTGGCATCTGTAGACTAGGGGAGACTTTCTAAGCAATAGGAGCCCCTGATTTTTCTCACTACTGAGCATCCAAAACATCCACAAGGGTGTTGCCGTCTCAGTTCCTCTTCACAGAAGCCCTACACAGCGGGCAGTATTAGTGGCCTTATTTTACAGGTAAGGGACCTGAAGCTTAGAAAGGGTTCAAGTAATTGGCTCTTCCAGTTGTTCCTTCATATAGCCATCTAAACACCCCTAAGAATGATGAGAGGGAAAGTCACAGCGCCTGCCCTGGAGCACCAGTTGGAGGATGGCCTTTGAACTGCTCTGCATGGTGCAGGTATGCACTTGCTGCACCTCCAGCCGCAGTTTGCAACCCTCGCTGCACATGAAAATCGCCCCAAGAGCTTTCCAAGAAAAGCTGAAGTCCCTAGCCAGACTACTTTGCAATTCTTGCCCTAACAAATAAGCTAGAATCTTTGTGAGATTCTAACACACGGCAAGGCTTCATGGCCACTGCCCTGTGTGACACAGTGGACCACGGTCTGGTTTCAAAGTCTAGCCTCTCACTGTCTTCACCTCTGAGACCCAGTTTTCTCTCAGCAAATAAAGGGCGAAACAGCGATTGCCGCTGAGAGGTTCTAACAAGGAACTATGCAGTGCAGACCCAGCCTCGGCCTCACACAGCGGAGATGCTGGTGGGAGGACACAGGTGTGACCACACCTGAGCTCCAAGGGTATTCTGGGAAAGCCAGAACAGCTACAGTGTTTGGTGAACACCCCGCCAGCCTTCTCTAGGACAGAGCGCCTGCCACTGGCTGCTGCCAGCTCTCAGTTTACTCCAGAAGCACACAGGCAGGATTCAGCGTTCCTAGTCTTCGGTTCCCTCATCCCCTGTCTGCCAGCGCTGCTGCTGCTTGTGCTGCTGCAGGGCTCAGCAGGGTGAGCTGCTCCCCTATCAGGTGAGAAATCAATCTGCTTATAGACTCACTTAATGAGCATCTGAGCCTCTGACCAGGCTGGAGGTGCCGCGGGGACTGTCAAGGGTCCTCATCCTATCAGCCCTCATGAGGACCAGCCTTCCTGCACGTACTCCGGACCCAGCAGACCTCCCACACCCCCGCCTCTCTTCCCCTTCCTCACCACAGGTTCCGCTGCATCGTGCACCCTTTCCGGGAGAAGCTGACCCTGAAGAAGGCGCTGCTCACCATCGCGGTCATCTGGGCCCTGGCGCTGCTCATCATGTGTCCCTCGGCAGTCACGCTGACCGTGACACGCGAGGAGCACCACTTCATGGTAGACGCGTGCAACCGCTCCTACCCGCTCTACTCGTGCTGGGAGGCCTGGCCGGAGAAGGACATGCGTAAGGTGTACACCACCGCGCTCTTCGCGCACATCTACCTGGCGCCGCTGGCGCTCATTGTGGTCATGTATGCCCGCATTGCGCGCAAGCTCTGCAAGGCCGCGGGCCCGGCGCACGATGGCGAGGAAGTAGCGACCGAGAGCAGGCGGGCATCGCGACGCAAGGTGCGTGTGGTACACATGCTGGTCATGGTGGCGCTGTTCTTCACGCTGTCCTGGCTGCCGCTCTGGGCGCTGCTGCTGCTAGTGGACTACGCGCAGCTCAGCGAGCCGCAGCTGCACCTGCTGTCGGTCTACGCCTTCCCCGTGGCGCACTGGCTGGCCTTCTTCCACAGCAGTGCCAACCCCATCATCTATGGCTACTTCAACGAGAACTTTCGCCGCGGCTTCCAGGCCGCCTTCCGTGCCCAGCTCTGCGTGTTGCCCTGCGGCTGGCACCACGGGGCTGCCTACTCTGAGCGGCCTGCCAGGCTCCTGCACAGGCGGGTCTTGGTGGAGGTTCAGCCCAGCGACTCAGCCGTTCCTTCGGAGTCGGGTGCCAGCAGTGGGGTCTCCAGGACTGGCCGCCTCCCAGTGCGCAAAGGGCGGGTGGCCCACCAGGGCTTGCCCGGGGAGGGGCGAGGTTGCTCCCCTCTGCCCCCAACCATGCCAGCCTGGAGTGTCTGAGGTTCTCCCTGCTGCGCACGGGACCCCTACACTGGGCCACAGGTTGGCATGCCGTTAGAAGAGGGTGACAGGATGTTTCTTGGTCACATGGGCAGAGTGGGCTGGTTCATTCTCAGAGAGAGGCTGGCGAGAGAAGATGAGCCAATGAAGCTCCCCAAGACCCTCCTGTATGGTGGAGCTGACCACCGTCATCTCGCTGGATCTTCACAAGGCTTTGCAAGTGGGTTTTAAATTTTATAAAAAATTTTGTACTGAGGGTTGAACCCAGGGCCTTTACACTGAGCTGCATCTTCAGCCCTCTCCAGTCCTTTTTAAGTTGGAGGCAGGGTCTCGCTAAGGCAGTCACTAAGTTGCCAGAGCTGGGCTCAAATTTAGATGCCCCCCGCTTCGGCCTCCCAGAGTGCCGAGCTCTCTCTGAGAAGCTCTCTGCTGAGCTCACAGGCGTGGGCCACCGGTTTGCAAATGAGCTTTTGTCTCGCCTTCTACAAACAGAAATGAAGACTCCTGAGAGAGCAAGTAACTGGCCCAAAGTCTCAGACGGCGATTTCACTGCCCTTGCTCTGTGCCAAAACAGTGAAATGTGTAGATGGTAATTGAGCAGCAGAGAAACAGGAAGAAGTGCTCCCCTGTGCTGGATGCTGTGAGCCTGTATCTTGGGGTACCCCTCTGTACTGTAGCTGAAGCCACTGCCCTGACCCTTCCCTAGGAAAATACCCTGTGCATCTCCTACCAGCTGTAATGTGTGGGTTTGTTCCAAGAAGTGTTCCAGGCCATTGGCTACCACCACAGCTGATTTCACTCTAAGCTCTGGGTATAGAGACTGAAGAAAATGCATGACCACTCTAGTGTCCGAGCATGTCCCAAACACTGTGTCATTTAATTCATACAAGATGAGGGCAAAGATGCTGTTGCTGCCATCTCGACAAGTAATAGAGACTCTGAATGACCGAGGTCACAGGACCACAGAGGGGCAGGATTTGGATTCGAACTGGGCTCCTGCCTGGTCTTCCCACACTACATCCTGCGTTTTTTTTTTTTGTTTTTTTTTTTTTGGGGGGGGTGGAAATTCCCCAAAGGTTTTCTGCCTAGCAGTGGACGCAAAAGCCAGAATCATGGTAAGCAAGCTCTTGGGCCAGGAAATGAGATTCTATTGTGTTTGCTCTTTTAATTTCCAGCCTGAGCTAGTTGTGTACTCTTGTCCTGAGCAGGCTGCCAAGATTGCTCAGGATATTGGCCCAGCAGTCTGAAAGGGATGGATGAGGGTCTCAGGGCAGAGTTTGTCAACCTGCCCATGAGTGAACATGCGTGACCCTCTTCTCTGCTGCTGGAATGGTATCCTGATCCACATAGGCCTGAGTGTGGCTGGATATTTATTTAAGAATCCTGAGTCTTGATGCTAAAAATAGGCTCAAGGGCCATTTTAGACCCCAAATGTCCATCCCTGCAGATGGAAGCTGTCTGGGATTAGCTCTCATCTCCTCCTGAGAGGTTTCTTCTCCTTTAGCCAAGAACTACAATAAGGGGGAACCAAGGTACCTGCAAACAATCTTTCCACCACAATGCCCTTGCTGTATTCACCCCCAAAGAAGCCAGGCCCAGAGAGGTCATGGTTGCCATAAACCCTGGAGCTTACCATTCATAGATGTTGCTGCTATTTTTACTTCTTAAAAAAAAAAAAAAAAAAAAGTAAAGGCCAAACCTGCCTGTTCTAAGCCTGATTTGAAGAGTAACAGATAAAACTTGATGCCATCAGACAGTGGGGAGGCCTTGCGGGGATGTGGGGAGCTTGTTTTTTGTGTATATGATGCAACATAAGCATTGTGTAACCATTACCACTACCCATTCCCAGAACATTTTGACCTCAAATTGCCACTCTGTGCCTAGTGAAGAGTAATTCTCCACTCCCCTAACTCCCAGCCCCAAGTCACCATCATTCCATTTACTGCCTCTGAGTTTGGTTCCTCTAGGTACCTCAAAGAAGTACAGTTGTATTTAGCCCTTTATGAGTGTCCTTTCACTTAGTATCATGGTCTCAAGGTTCAGCCGTGTTGCAGCCTGTTGTAATTCCCTTCCTTCTTTTAAAAGGCTAAGCAGTATTCCATTGCACACGTGCTCCATCTTTTGTCTTTCCATGTGTCCTTCAGTGGGCATCTGCTTAGTTTCCACCATTTGGCTATGGTGAACGATGTACGGCACTTCTGCATAATGAAAATAGTTCCTGCTGTTTGCTGTTTGTGCCTGTGTGAGACCTGAGGACAGAAACCTCAAGATCTCTCTAACTTGGCCTGTGTGGGTGAAGAGCAGAGGCTCCAAGGACAGCTGAGTTCTGTCTGATGCTCCATCTGCTTCAGCTTCTCAGCTTCCTCCCACTGGGCTTAGCTTCTTGTCTAGAACAGCTAAAACCTGCACTCTCCACCCACAGGGTACTTCTGTGAAGCTGTTTTCATCATTATAGCTTTATTATGCTCACTGGATTCCTTTGTCCTAACATCTAGGCCCTGTTGGGCATCTCATACAACCATGAGCCCCAAGGATAGGCCACGCAGCCTCCCCTAATGTGCCACCCTCTGCCTCTGGCTATGTCGGGTCTCCTGAGGTGACCGTCCTCTCATGGTTGGAGAGTTCGGTGATGAACTGAGAGTGTGAGGGGGGAAAGGCCAAAGGCCTGTTGACACTGAGCGTCCCCACCCCAGAGGACTCTTGGAGTGACTCTGTGTCCTGTGGTACCATGTGCAACAAGAGCTGCCATTCTCATTGTGGATCTCCATGGATGAATGGGCTCTTGACTTCCTCGGGACGGTGTGACACTCAGCTGACCAATGTGAGCTGGAGGCAGGGGCCGCCAGGGCCGCAAACCACAGTCTGCCCAGCCCTGGGCTGTGGACTTTCACCTGGGCCCTGGAGGATGCATGAGTTGACTCGGGTTGGAATGGAGGGCAGAGCTGGCAGAGGAAGACCTGAGCCCCCTATCATTAGCCTACTGTGTATTCATCCCAAAATCCAGATGAGAGCCAAGCCCAGGGCTGCAGGGACAAAGTGTAGCTATTAAGCTCTGTACCTTTCTGCATCCGTTTCCTCAGCTCACCCTTCTGAAGTGCCACTGAGGAAAGATCGATGAGGAAAACGTAACCAAATAGGCTTCTCTACAAGTAACTGACATTGCATCAAAATAGGTGCCCTAATGAATGAGCCAATTACTCTTGGTTGTTTTTTTTTTTTTTCCCTCTGTGTACGAAAGCACTACCTAATCATTGTGGAAAGTTTACAAAATTTAGGTAAGATGAAAAAGTGAAGGGCTGACCAGATAGCACAGCAGGCTAAAGTGCCTGCTTAGGCAAAGTGTAGCAGCTGGGGTTCAGTCCCTGGTGTGCAGTGCCAGGCCCACTGCCAGTGTGCACTGAGACATTGAGACTGGGCATGGTGGTGCATGCCTATAATCCCAGGGCTTGGGAGGCTGAAAATAGGAGGATCACTGAGTCCTATCTGTGTAGTGAGACCCTGTAGACCCCCTATACTAAACACACACACACACACACACACACACACACACACACATATATACACACACACACAAAGTTAAACCACCTACATCCCATTATGAGACATAGTCACTTTGTGCACATGTACTTGAGATTTTTGTAACAACTTTACTAAGGCAATTTGTGTATAAAATTCACCTATCTTAGTTTTAGCAGCTATGTGCATTGCACAGCCACCATGGCATTCAAGATATTCCCATCATGCTAAAAAAAAAAAAGTGCACTTGGATCAGTTTAGAGTTGATGCTTCCTCCCCACCATCCTGGAAAACCACCATCTGATTTCAGAATGCTGTATACATGAGCTCAGACAGTGGACAGCCTTTTGATTTTGGCTTCTTTTCTTTTTCTTTTTTTTTTTTCTTTTTCTTTTTTATTTTTATTTATTTATTTTTTTCTTGTTTCAAAACCTTTGTTTATTTATTCACTCATTTTTATGGGCGGCTCAGCCCACCCTGAGGGCAGGGCTGGCGCAGCATGAGGTGCCGGGATTGAAGCTGCCCAAGCTTTCCCAAACAGGCGCTTTAGACCACTGAGCCATCCCGCTGGGCCCCAGATTCTCGCTTCTTTTCACTCAACAATGTCTTTGAGGTTCACTTAAATTGCTAGATTTATCAATCCATTGTTTTTATTGCTGAGTAGTATTCCATTGTATGAATGTATGCAAATACATTTTGTTTACCTGTTCATCAATTGGTAGTCACTGGGATGTTACCAATTTTTGACTCTTTTAAGTAGTGCTGCTACAAACACTCATATACAAATATATATATTATATATATTATATACGTATATATAATATATACTATATATTGCATAATATATATTATATATATGTATATTTTATATACAATAAATATGCTTTTGGCTATCTTAGGTGAGTACCTAGATATGAGGTTTCTGGATTACATAATAAGAATATATAAGAAAGTGCCAAGGTGTTTTCCAAAGTGTTAAGCCACTTTGCATTTTCATCGGCAGTGTATACCAGCTCCAGGTCTCTATCCTTGCTTGCCAACACTCAGTAATACCCATCTTGACAACTGGTGGTGCCGGACCTTTTTTCATATGCTTATTGGTCATTTTTCCTTCTTTTACTATATCTTCAAATCTATCTTTTAAAGTATGATTATGAGCCAAGCATGGTGGTGCATACCTATAACCCCAGCACTCAGGAGGCTGAGGTAAAAGGATCACTGGAAATACAAGACCAGCCTGGGCTACAAAGTGAGCTTAAGGCCAGGCTGAACTACATAGTGAAACCCTGTTTCAAAAAAAAAAAGGAAGGGGATTTCAGGTTAGCTCAGTGGCCTGTGTTTCCTCCATTTGGGAAACTGAGGTTAAGCATAAAAGCAAGAGGCTTGATACAGGTCTCCTGTAATCCTAAAAATAAAACCAGCCAGCCACAGGCTCCAGGCTGCTATGTTGGCTGTGAAGCCACGTTTCCATCACATTCAAAGGTTTCCAAAGACAGATGACAGGAACACCAGCATAAGTAAGTGGTATACATTTAGTGGGATCCAATACCACATCAGGCCCTTAGGGAAGCCCTGGGCTCCCCTGGCCTGTGGTCACTGAAGGAGGGAAAGCTGCTGAACTGGCTGTATCTCCTGCCTTGTTTTTTGTGTTCTCCTGCAATCCCCAGTCCTTTAATCTGGTCACCAACAAACACTGCTGTTGTTATGTGCAAACAACCAAATAAATGCCGGTGGAAAAACCCAAGTTTAGTGATTTGGAGACATGAGTTTATCTGTCACATAGCCAGTGGTGATGTTAAATCACTCTCTGTTTGAGGAGTAATCACTCTCCACCGCTAGCACCCTCTGTCTTCCTCTCTGTAGAAGTAGAACAACCAGATTAGGTTATTTTAGTGCTGAGAAGCCTACATTTCTGGGCTCTAACTGCGGCTGGGCGCAGCATCTTGTCTGCCCATAGTGCTGTCTGGTGGTCCTTCAAATCACCTCTAATAATCATAATCACCTTCTTTATTCTCATTCCCATACCTGTAGAAAGCGATCCTGTTGCCCATGCTGTAAATTATGGAGCTTAAGCACACAGTGAAAGAACTTGGTGTTTATTTTCTATCATGTTAGTGCTTTCCCCCATTTTGTGTCTTCATCGTTAATAAGAAGTTTTCAGCTAAATAGTCATTTCTTTAAGAAAAGTTGGGATTAGGCCGATGCAGGGACTAGGGCATGCAGGCCTGACCCCAAGGCTGAAATTGGGTTGGCGGCACCCAATCCCAGCACTTGGGAGGCTGAAAGCAGGAGGATCACTACGAGTCAGATTTGTGTAGTGAGACCCTGTATTAAATATACAAAGAAATTTTTAAAAAGGAAGGTAGGAGGAAAGTGGTGGTGAACCCATGGCATGTATGGGCTGTCTACACTTCGAAACCTCTACAGTTGCTCACCAATCACTGGAATAGACTATACTACCTCAAGCTCAAGTGCACTGTTCTGTTTTCTAGATGACAAATTGATATGAATGGAAGACAAGACATTTCCTTAAGGTCCTTACAGTTCAGAAGCAGTGAGATCAAAACAAAAGTTCAGGCTTTGTGGATTGTTACCCTGTGTACTTAGCAACATACTGAATTACCTGTTTGGTTAGTGTTCCACTTATATGGCAGTGTTTAGGCAAAACTTAATTCTAGGGCTGGCAAGATGGCTCAGGGGTCTAAAGCACCTGCTTATGCAAGCTTAGGCAACCACAGGGACCTTGGTTCGATCCCCAGCACCACATGCTGCACCAGCCCCACCCCCAGGGCAGGCTGAGGCAGCCATAAAAACAAAACAAAAAAAACCTTAATGCTAGCTGTGCTCATTGAACATCTTTAACCCATGTGGTAGCACGCAGACAGTTAACAGGAAGGAGATGGAGGCGGAGGTCAGCAACACAGGAGATCTCGGCAGGAATCCAGGTGAGAAGCCAAGCCAAGGCAGGCAGCTGGCAGTCGGCAGTCAGATAAAGAAGTGAAAAGTTCAAGCAGTGTTGGTGAGAATGATCTTGTGTCATCTGAGCTAGGAAGCGGTGGGGAGGGTGGCTCATTACCCATGACGACAGCAGGGGCCACAGCACAAAGCTAGTACAGACTGGTCAGAAGGGGTGTACTGGCTCATGCAACTGTGACTGCAGAGGACTGGTGGATCCAGGGTGCACAGTGGCAGCAAGGGCCCAGGCTGCGTCTGTCCATCTGCTCTGTCCTTTCCAGTGTCAGTTTCATGCTGTGTGCCTTGCCCCATGATGCAGAGTGCAGCCATCAGCAGTCAAGAGGAACATGCTCTTCTTGTTGCCTGAGAGGAAGGGTCTGTCTTGTTTCCCTAGGAACAAAGAGGCAGCCAGGCCTCACTGCCTTAAATTGGGTCAGGAACCCATTCCCCGAGCCAGTCCTTGTACCTACGGGAAAGCCATGTTCTGGATCCCAAATCCTGGGTGGGGCTTCTGATCTGCATTGTTATGACTGATTTAGGCAAATCAAGAGCCAGCCTGGAAAACTAGATTAGAGCCAACCTCTAATCAGTCTTGGGTGGGGCACAAAGAATTTCTATTCATTAGAATGTTCTTCAGCTGCCAGAAACAAAAGATAGAATCAAAGTGGTTTAAACACAATAACCAAAAAAGTCCATTTATTGTCTCACAAAACAACAAAACCAGAGGCAGGGAAACTCCCTCGATTGGTTTAATGCAGCAGTTCAACAGCATTATCAAAAGGCAAGATTAGCTGCTTTGCACCCTCACTGCAGATGTAACAATGTTATTTACAAGCCACCTCTCCCCAGGTTCTAAGACCATGGTTGCAAATTCCAGGACAATGTCCAACAGAAGAACAGATGCTCTCTTGTAGTGTATTTCTCATAGAAGTAACAGAATCTTTCCCAGGAGCCTCCGTCACCACTCCCCTTCCATCACTTTATGTAGAATTGCATCACACACCCACAGCCAAGCCAGCCATTGACAAGGGGAATTAAGCCACCATGACCAACCTACTGGTCAGAACCCTCTTCTGGTGCTGGGATGCACCCCGGGCCCTAAAGCACATATACGCACAGGGATGTGTGGATGCGTCTGGAGAACAGCAGTCCTATTAGAAAGGTGGAAAAAGAGAACATGTGTTGGGCAGGCCACCATCACTGGGTGCTGCAGAGGACCACCAGGAGGAGCCCCCTGGAAGCCTGAGTTGGCTTGCAGGGCCAGCATGGCTTTGGTAATTGAGACAGAAGACTCCGGGGGGGGGGGGGGGGCTAGTGAGCTCACTTGTCCCTTGCGGATGTGGAGAGGCTCACTGGCCACCCAGGCAGGCAAATCCAGGGGCAGCTGCAGGAAAGGGTTGACCATTCCCTTTCTCTCAAAAGCCCTCCTGCCCTGGCTCCAGAAGTGCTTGCAGTTCTATCCACCTTCTACCTTTCTGGCATTCTTCTCATCCCTTTATTGGCACCTGTTATATGGCCTTGAACCGTGAAATATTTGAGTTCTCTGGGTTCTGCTCAAGGTCCTCTGTGGTTGCTCAATCTGTATATTTCTCCTGGGTGATCTCATCTCCCGTGGTATCTCCCGTGGTGGCTTCAATTGAACAAAGCAGAACTTCCAGTCAGTCTTTTCTCTTCTGAGCCCAGACTTTACACCTCACACCTTTAACACTGCAATAATTTCTTCAAGATCCTTTCTATTATTTGTCATTGACAGTCTGGGTAATTTTCTTCCTTTGTCTTATATAAATGAACTATGCAAATGTAACTTCAAGCTTACTTCTCATGCACATCTACTAATGTCCTGAGCCCTTGTTATTATATGTTATTCTTTACCCTCTTCCCTGCTCAGGTGTGTGCATCTCTGTGTGTGTGTGTGTGTGTGTGTGTGTGTGTGTGTGTCTGTCTGTCTGTCTGTCTGTCTGTCTGTCTGTCTGTTTGGGGTGTAGGCAGGAGAAGTCATATCCACTATGCAGTGGTACCTTGGTTCACAAACCTAATTCCCTAGTTCTGGTCTCAAATTGTACTGGAAAACTGAATCAAATTCAATGGTTAGGATCAATGTTGACCTTATGGGGAAATTTGACTCAATTTTTGTCCCATTCATTTTTTTTTTTTTTTTTTTTCCTTTAGGGAAGGGTTTGCAGAGTACTCAGGGTCTCACTATTTTTTTTTTTTTTTTTTTTTTTTTTTTTTTTTTTTTTTTTTTTTTTTTTTTTTTTTGGTCTTTTTGAGACAAGGTCTCACT